>JAGDQP010005328.1:0-79057 GCA_022664845.1 Lepisma saccharinum
ATATATATATATAGTGAATGTCAGCTTTATTTCAATAGTAATAAATTGTTCGAAATAACCTAAGGGGATCTGTGGAGGTACAGAAAAACCTCGTGAAAGGAATAGGAGTGACAGAAAACCCCAATACACAAGAAAATAATGACTTGAAAGATATTGGAAACTGGGACGAAAATATACAGCGTAAGGATTTCGTAGTTTGCGAAGATGTACTTGTTTCACATCAAACCATGTATTATTTAAGCTGTTAGGGTCATGGAATTAACTGAAAGAATTGAATTGAATTTTATTAATGACCTTTAGGCATCTAAGGCACAGATCGGGATAGGGAAGGGGAAAGGATTCGGGAAGGAGTCAGCCAGGACCTATGTTGAAGGTGCCATCCCGGTATTTGTCTGGTGTGACTGATTAAAAACCCTGGAAAACCTCAGTCAGGATGGTCGGCCGCTGGGATCGACCACAACCTCTCGAATGCTAGCCAAATGCTCTACCACTGAGCTACTATAACTGGAAGAGATTTTATTCATACTTGCAACAAGTTTTCTCGGGTTTCAGCAGTAAAAATAAAATATGTTTTTGTGAACCCCGAAATAAAATAACTTTGGCTATCCCCTGTGCGATATGCACGCGCCGTGAACAGCGCATGGGGGATATGGAGGTAGCGATCCACATTTTCTTGACCTACGGCACGAAGTGGGGTGGGGTGGTCAGTCCCACGCTCGACCGCCTTTACCTTCCCAAGGTGCTCAGGAGTACCAAGGACACTCTGGTACTCAATTTGATAGGAGGCTGAGTGGATCTCAGAGCGCCAAGCATGGGAACACTATGAGGAAGGTCTCCAGTGCCGCCCGGATTTGAACCCGGGCCGCCCGATTC
Source organism: Lepisma saccharinum (assembly GCA_022664845.1). Classification (NCBI taxonomy): domain Eukaryota; kingdom Metazoa; phylum Arthropoda; class Insecta; order Zygentoma; family Lepismatidae; genus Lepisma; species Lepisma saccharinum. The sequence goes on from JAGDQP010005328.1 coordinate 874, forward strand.
GTAGTCAGACGCACTACCGCCTGTTGCATATTAGACAAAGCGTGTATAACGTGCAATTGTTTTAAGAATGAAGCTGAAAAAATGTAAAAAAAAAAAAAAAGAGCTCACAAGCACAAATAATTCGTGAAATAGATGGTAAATCATTTCAAAATGTGGAATGCAACATGTCCGTACAAATGCATTTTCTGGACTCTTATCTGGAATTACTTTTAGAGTTGAAGCGAAAGCGAAAGATTTCATAGAAACATACACATTACGGAAGAGCAGTACGAGAGGAAGTAGATGCCTACCATGTTAGCTGACGATAAAGTATTAATCGAAACAGAACAGGCATTCATTACAAAAAGAAAAAAGAAGGCCAATAAAACTTTAATAAAAAGACATATGTCTGTTTATTTGTTAAACTTTTGTAAAATAAATAATAAACAAGAACTTTCCAATTATATTATCTCCAATACACTATAATCACGTTCATACATTTTAAATAAAACACTAGATATTATAGTATTTGAATAGTTAACATCTTCCATGATTTTGCTCTATATAAATGTTAAAGGGTGTTGAAGGTTAAAGAAAATAATATTCCGGTTATTGAAAACTATCCGTGGCAGAGATAATCAAAATAGATATCTAAATTCAGCCCCAAAATTTATGTAAGGCTCACAACTCCCAGAGAAATTAAAATTATTTTTTGTAAAATATTATTTTATGAAGAAGAAATTATTTCATATGCAGAAAGAAATTTTGCTGAGTGAGTATAACTGTTACAAGATCGTTACCTCAATGACATTTTGAAATAAATCCATCAAAATCTCCAAATGAAAATTTCTAAATTTGATCTCTGTGGATAATGCAAAAAAATCTAAAATCCACATTAAGTACAGTTTTTAATTAGAAAGTTACGTTCTTTAGTTGAAAGTTATTACAAATTTTAAAAAAAATACACTTTTATATGTAAATATAAAATAACGTAGGACTACTTCCTAAAATAATTTCATATAAACCAATATTTTATTAAAGATTTTGTAGACAAACTTTAATTTAATTCTATTAGTGGATTATTTTTTTATGAGTAACAGGAAGAGAAGGTTACAAAATGACAAGACAGACCACACCCATTAAACGAAGTTTCCAGTGAATGTAAAATAGAAAATGTCTTTCTTTTCGTACTGAGAAGAGATCATGTGTTCAGAGTTGCACTCACCAGACACCTCATGTTGCTACCCTAGAGAAGCTAAGAACCGCGGGAAGGGTCACTGCTGCTGTTTGGCTTCGGACACCAGCTTTATATTGTCAAGTAGTCTGGCTTCAATCCCTGGCCTTGACTCTTTCAGATGAAGGAAGTGTCCCACCCGCAATAAATTTGGTTCCCGCCTTGCCTTCGGCATCTCAATGACCTTTACCAATACGGATTGCATATGCAAGTAACGTGTGTTGTTCAGTGAAGATTATAATCGCTGATAATCGACTTTATTGCCCAGTACATGTAATCTAATTGTACAGTACTCGTCTATTATAATAAAACAGTAGTGCTTCAGTACTAGTATTTACGAAGAACATTCTGAATGGGAATCTCTGTATTCATTCACTCACTGCAGAAATCAAGAAAATAAAGATCAGATTACTATCTGGATATCCCAGCTTACTACATGCAGGGTAACCACCCTGCTACATGTAAGAAAAACTATGGTTGGTAACATTTAATTTAAAGTTTCACCTATTGTGATTGTCTTCTAAATACTATTTAGAAATGTTATCACCCGCAGAGAAAGGTTTGTTTACTTAAAAATCTCTGTACGCAAGGTGATGATAATCCCCACTGGCGATCGAACCCGGAAAATTTTTAACTACAAAGCAACAGGTGTAATCAGTCATCTTGTATGAACATAAATTTTACGTATTTCCCAATATATGTTTCTGCAAATACAGATAATTCCTCTAATAACTTTATCCGACATTAATAGAAAAATGTTTATGTATTTTTATTAAACACTAAAAACAGTGTTTAGGAAAAGTAGGCTGTTAATTTTTCTTGTAACACTAAATCTGCATATCACAGTCGGCATGAAATAATATTTTGCCTAAAGGCCATAAATAAAATTAAAATGAAATAATATTTTTCTGATTATAATGTTGTTAGCAAAATCAACATTATGATTTCTGTTGAATTCCAGTGGAAATGACATATAGTAATCTAACTGACCGCCAGCAACGTGTTGTTCTGTCTTGCGCTGCTTCTCACTAATACACTATTATACATCTGGAGTACCACAAGGTTCGAGCCTCAGAGTCTTGGTGTTTGCCCTTTTCATGAATGATCTTATGAACCATTGCGTTGAATATTCGACTAACATTCTTACGTTTGTCAAGGAGTGTAAAATTTTCAGAGAAATTATAACATTTGACGATCTAAAGCAATTGCAGTAGAATATTTTAATTTTCTTTTAGTGATGCGAAAAATTGTAGCTCAAAATTAACACTAATAAATGTACTGTACTCACAATTAGTGTCAAGAAATATCATCCTCAAAGTTCGTATAAGCTTAACACATCCCCTCTTGCCAAATTTTATTCACATAAAGATGTAGGTGTTATCACCGTCTCGAAGCTGACTTCGGAGGATCATATTTCCATGTCTACTAAAAGAGCATTACATCGAATCTTCAAACAACATCTTATGTACGGCCACGACTGTAAACTTTTCAGTGAAGAGCTATGAAATTTCTATGTTTACTTTATAGATTTGTTGATTTGAAAGGTTCTACAGCACTCAGTTTATTTTACAAGACTTACGCAGGCTTATCTCCGTACCTTATCCAACTGTTCGGACTCGAGAGAATGTCTGGGAATCCCCTGCTTCCTATGGGGAATCTCTTAAGCATCCATTGCACAATTTTGGGATATGCATTTTTGGATAGAACAGGTTTGAAGTCTTTGAGGGCACCATAGCTCCTCAGTTCTACTGTTAATCGTATTGGAAATATCAAGATCTAAAGTTGATTTTCCCTCGCTTCCGGCAGTTGATAAGACCGAAACGAAGCATTTACACACCCGTGATGATTTTTGCCATGTAAAACAAGACGTAAATAAATAAACAAACATTTTTATTTTTTATTTTCATGTCAGGAATCTCTTGAAGTGTTTTTGTTGGTGTTATTTTACAACACGCTGTATAACATTATTCATACACTGCTTGTTAATTGCACCAGTTGGCTGTTTGAATTTTCTAATAAACTTTATCAGCAGTTTAGGTACGAAGATCAATATGAGGTGTTTCCAAGCTCATTTATTTGTTTACAAGTCACCGCAATTAAAATGCAAATGGGAGAGGTAGAGGATTATAAAGATTTTTTGAATTCTGGAATGAACCTCATGCTGTAGGAGAATTGGTAGGTCGTTCAATTGGTAGGACATTTATACAAACTATTGCCTTTATTCTCCTGTTAGAGCTACAGGTAAGAAGTATAATTAGAAATTCTCTAACATCTTATAACTCCTCACAATCATAGAAGTGAATTCCAAAGTTGCATAAAAAATGTAACTTACGAATAGCGAAGTCGTAAATACGTAATTATAACTAATTAAAAATAAAGATCGAAGTAATTGCATATAAATGAAGACGTGCTATTATGATTAAGGTTACATACATACTAGAGTGTATAATGTTTTAATTCTCGCCAACTTTCTGAATGTAATCTTATTTTATTATTCATAAAAGCAAGAAAAGCAGCTTCCATGTGCTGCAGTGCCATGTTTTAGGGAAGAAAGACTTCAATACCACAATGAATAAATCATCAAAGTCCATGACATTAAGCTTTTGCATAATGCACACCATTTTGGAAGTTTTCAGAGGAAGGGGAGAACGATCACTAACACCACTCTAGTATTGACGCTTTTAAATCTTCAGGTCAGTAGTACAGTGAAAATATAGTTAACGTTTGCACTACATTGACATTTTGTTATACATTTCTGTGGTAGAGAAAATTTTTACAAAACTGTGGACGCTCTTAACTCGATTTATTAAATAAAAATGTCACTTGCATCCATCAAACATGAGCATTGTTTACAAAACACGTTATACTGATATTTTAAAATGGTTAAGAATACACTTCCATAACGGACTAAAGCTTGAATCCGAGAATGCTGTGAGAGATCAGCACACTAACCATTCAACCAAGCTACATTATGAAATTATATTGTAGGTCTTTATATATTTCGCTTCGTGATCTTGACCCTATTTGTCTTAATCGGTACAATAATGTATAAACTTTAATATAATCAGCGGAAAGCCTAGTTTTACTGACCTAATGTTTTGACACTTGAGAATGTTTCCTTGTAATATTTCAATTTTTTCGTAATTTCTTTTAAAAGTTACAGGCACCACAAGTTTGAAACTGTTCAGACGTTATTATGGTGGATAATACGCTGAAGTACATGTAGTAAAAAGATACCGTAAAGATAGATTGGACTGGCAAGTCGCAGATTGCTATATGAATATGGAAATATCAAAACATTTAAGTTTAAAATTCTTTGGCTGGCATTATTTAAAAGTGGGTCAACCAAAATATTTTTAATTTAAACAATTTCCATGACTATTTTATGTTATGCCGAACTTGCATTATCATTCTCGGAGACCCTGTAGATTTTACTTCTTTCAACTTTCCTTAATATTTTTAAATCTTTGAGTTGAATTATTTTATTGAACAGAATTTGGAGCCATATTTATTACGTACCTGTACTTTTTTTTTCAGAGTATTACGAGCTATTTTTGTTGACAGAATTTGGAACTATAATTTTCTTCAAAGTTAAACTACTTCCTTCAGTTTTCTCTGATCATTATTATAACTTCGTGGTTGATCTTTTATATTAGATTTTGCAATCTTAAATTGTGGATACCTGGAACTTTTTTTCTTTTAACTTATTCTTTCGTTTTGAATTTGAAGGTTAAGAAAAAATATGTTACAAATAAATCTATTAAAACTATTTTGTTCCACGCTTTTTATTAACTTACCCTGTAATCATGTTTCACCTCTGGTACAACTCTTGTAATTGATTTTTAAGTAACTTTTCATTATCCGATTTGTTAAAAATTATGAAAACTTGCTTGCTTCCGATTACAATACAATATTCAATCATTAGATATACGACAGAATAATCCAGTTAACTGTAATTAATTAAAAAATAATTATTTAATATGAACTTCTTTATCCTAGAATAAATACCAGCCTGCAACCAGTGGCGTAGGTAAGGGGGGGATATACCCCCCCCCCCCTTACCCCCAACTTTATGAACTTGGAAGAATTTTATTCTTTTCTTGTATTTCCACAAGAAAAGAATGAAGTTATATTTGGAGACATATAATTACTAGTTAAAACATAAAATTAATTGTAAGGGCGGTAACAGCACTATAGCTTACGACCGTCCCAATATAATTGTAAGTTTATTCATAAACAGACTAGGGTCGTACTGTACATTCTGCGTTGTAGTTTCGCATTTAGGCAGTTGTGGTAAATAACCGTTTGGACAATCAGTAAAATAAAAATTATTTGACAATAATATCGATAGCGCCAGTTAAAAAAGCAAAAAGACGATTTCTAGACAGTAATGAAGAATGTAGTAATTCCTGTACTACGAAGGTAGAACGGAGAAAATTTTGAATATAAAAGATTTGAAATCTGTGATTGAAGCAGTTATTTTCTACGTGGAAAAACAACTTTAACAGACGTCCTCGTTACATTACATATGAATTATAAATTAAAATTACACACATTGGAAAGTTTCGGTTGTAAGATCTAATGTGATCTTTAAGATCATAAGGAGAAGATAAAATTTTGGTTAACTTTATTTTCTATGGGCAATATTAGTAACTTTTGACTTCGAGCTGTCACGATTATACGAGGGGAACGCTTGTTGAATTTCACAAACATCCATGCCTCAGGTAGAATTCGAACCCGCAACCTCGAGGACGCTGGCCTAATGCCTCAGACCACGCGACTATGTCGGTCGGCTATAAGGGGAGAAGAATCTAACCGTTAAAATCAATTATTGAAATTTGCGTTCAAGTTTCAATTAAGGATTTTTTTGCCTGACTAATTGCAGCTGAATGGTTTTCTGCGTTAACGGATGAAACTCTTAATTCACCTACATTGGAAAACTTTGTTGTTAACTATGTCAATGATGAGTATGATTTCTTAAAAAGTAGTTTATGCACTGACTCAGTAACAATCTGGCAGATCTTCCCTTAACGTGGTGTTGGCCGGAAATTTTTGAAGAAACAATGTCGGGATTTAGCCAAAACGATTTGTCAAATCTGATACATTTTGGTGTTAATTCCAAGACCTAATTTAATAAGAATATGATAGAAATAGCAGTTTGCTGTGAAATAAAAATAAATAAATCAAGACATACTGTAACAGTACTTACTCAATGTGGGAGTATTTAAGACCAATCATATTCGACTTATATTGAATTATTTAGGATCAATTTGAACACTTATATTTCATGTCCGCTTACGGAAAGCGCATTTTTGTGGGATTATGGAGAGTGCAAATGTTTCACCTATAGCATAAAAATTATGAAGTTTGAAAAGACGGATGTAAAAGTATAACGCAATCCATGATTTTACAGAATTAATCCAATTTGTGTTCGAAGCAATAATCCATATTTCTTTATTGAACTATTTCACAAACTCACATTGAAGGCATGTAATAAATTTAAAGTTTAATGCATTTATAATTTATTCGTTATTTTTATTCGATTAAATTAGTATTTTTGCTATGATTAACTGCTGTACATATTCTTACAAAAGGAACACTTTCAGCTTCACTTAATAGAAGCTGCGAATGATGCCAATGATGCTATTATAAAGTTTGGAAGAGCTAAAGCAAATTGTCTGAAGGGGGATAAAAAGCAAGTCGCAGTATATTTGAGTTTGGAAGAATGTATGAAAATATTTACAAACATCCAGAAAATGAAGTCTAATTACAATATAAGACATGCTCTTTCACACATGTGGGGGGGGGGGGGTTCAAAGAAGATCTGGATATGAAATTAGATAACAAACAGCGTCTTTTAAAATTACATCGACAAACTTCTGGAGGTGATTACTCACATCAAAATAAGACGAAAGTTCTTCAGACAAGTTTTCGAAATGTGTTTAGTTTCGAAGCTTAAGGGTCCCAAAAGCGTGTGGAAATGAACTTCAGAGCTTCATACATCTAACATCACAAAAAGTAGAGCTGATGTGGCATGGTTCCGTCAAAGACTATCCCAAAATGCATCTTTCAAAATTCCACAATGGACGCGCAAGGGATTCCCTAAAGAAATTAGAGGATTCCCAGAAATTGTCTAAAGATGGGTTGAAAATGAGCTTGAATGGGACGGTTTTCACCAGGAAACAATAATTCATCTGCGCCAACTTGATATCTCACCGAGTCGCCGTAGCTCAGTAGTAGAGCGTTGGCGTAGCATTCGGGAGATCGTGGGTTCGACCCCAGCGGTAGACTATCCTGATTGAGGTTTTTCAGGGGTTTTCCTCAGTCATACCAGGCAAATGCCAGAATGGCACCTTCAACATAGCCCCTGGCCGACACCTTCCCGACTTCTTTCTCCTCACCTATCCCGGCCTGAGCCTTAGAAGTCTAAAGGTCGTAAATAAAATTCAAATTCAATTCAACTCGATATCTCATGTAGGTTCCATACACCGAACAATTTTAAAAAATGCGTCGTTGCATAACAAGCAGGAGTAAGAATTGCATAATTTCATCGAATGTTTTATTTATCTGTTATCAAAGAGATTGAATATCATTGACCGATTGGATGCTGGGGATGTCGTATGGAGTCCTTACACGGAAAGTCTTTTAACTCATACTCAATTCGACCTATCTCCACTTCAGAAATATTCCGGAATCCCTACTTCCTTTGGGTAATTCCTTGCGCGCCCATTGCGGAATTTTGAAATATGGATCTTCAAATAGTAAAGGTTTAAAGCTTTTGGGGGTACTACGCCGCATTAGCCCTACTGTTCGTGGTGTTAGAAATATGAAGCTCTAAGAGTCATTTTCCCACGCTTTCGGCACCCTGTAGTTCCGAAACTATGCATGCACATTTCGAAAGTTTGACGCACTAATTGCTCATTTTGAAAGCGAAACTAACAGAAGTGCAATGGAGGAATATCAGATTTCGAAGCTTTTTTAAAAGTGCTTCAGATTTTCTACAGCCTGCACCCACATCTGCGCCAAAGACTCTGAAACGAACAAATACGTATATCTTTGAAAAATTCAAACTTTCAAATGTGGCTGAACGGACTGGTAGTTTTACAAGAGAAAACTGTCATCAAAGTGAGCGTATAAGCATTAGTAAATATTGGTCCAGAAATTTTTCGTTCTTGACGAAATCCAACCTGATATTCCAAATATGTCTAGATTTGTATTAGAATTATGGCTGAACTATTCAAACTATACGAGTGTAGTATATTCATCCATTTAATACTTTTCCGCACAATACCGTAACTGTGCTGTTATAAAATTATGGAAAACAGACCTGAAATATATTCTTTTTAAGAAATTTGTTGTGTTCGGTTGCATAACTGCCAAGGATATGGTTTTCTATATATCCCCTCCCTTGAGGAATTCCTACCTACGCTACTGCCTGCAAAGATGTTGGATTTTGACTGGTTGCAGAGCACTTTAGGATTTGGGTGTGCGAAGCTCTTAATTTAGAAAATAAAATCAAAAAAATCCCTTTCGGTAGGCCTACAGGCTGAGGTAGATTTCGAAGCTTCGCTGGGAGCCGGGGCTCGCCCCCCAACTTCAGTGCTTTTGACAGGATGCGCCTCCTTTATCTTAACCAAAATCTCCCACGGAGTACATCTTCACCCTCCCACGGTTGGCTGCGCCCCCAAAGGGAAGATTTGCCCCATTTATTGTAACCTACTCTTGGTCATACACCTTCATTGAAAATTTCGTTTCTCTACCTTCAATGATTTGGAAATTGGGTTTTTGGGGCGGCCATTTTGGATCCAAGTTGACGACTTTTTGAAAGTTTTCTTATTTTGTCGTGACCTACTTCTGATAGTACAATTTCAAGTAAAATTTCATTTATCCAGCTCAAACGGTGTGCAAAATGGGATTTTGGGCGGTCATTTTGGATCCAAGATGGCGACTTTTCCCAAAATGTTGTGATATTTCCCTAAGCTACTCGTCATAATGCACCTTTATGCCAAATTTTGTATCTCTAGCTCAAACGGTGTGGAAAATGGATTTTTAGGTCCGCAATTTTGGATCCAAGATGGCGTCTTTGAACTCATTAGGTAACATTTTCATAATCAAAAAGTGATGTTGTACCTTTAAGCCAAATTTGATTTTAATAGCCCCAGCGGTTTAGGCTGTGTATTCTATACAACAATGGGTTCCGGCAGCCATTTTGGATCCAAGATGGCGACCGATTTTGCTCATTAACGAACTTGACCGAGCTATTAAGCCTAGAAACAACATATAAAAATTTGGTTCAAATATCTTTAAAATTATGGCCGCTAGCGTGTTAATATATAAATATATATATATATAAATATACACTTTCATATCGTACCGATCTCAATAGGTATATTTTCTTCGAAATCTACCTAATATCTAAGAGCACCCACGCTTTTATTTTCCGATTCACAAATGTATTATTTTTTACTTTTTAGTCCATTTTTTCTTTGCTTAAAAATCGTGCTTTTTTTTAAAAAAAAATCCTTTTTTAATTATTTTTTAAAGTGAGAATATATTAGTACAATCACGGAAAGAGTTATCTTGGGAACATACGATAATATTTAGTTTGTTTTAGGTTAACTTATATTTATGGTCCAGGAACTGAGCTATTCCTAAGCCGTGACAGGTCTGAAAAAATGCAATTGGCAGGCTCAGACCATAGGTGCCTATCTATCCAATACATGTAGTTAAGTAAAAGCCGAACTTCTATGTTCCAAGAATATATTTTTTCGTGACTGCACAGCTCGTCAGTCTCATGTTAAGCGGCTGTGTTTCAGCATACACAACTTAAAACAACAAGACAAGGATTTAGCGGAGTCTGATACTTAAGATAGATGATTTAATCATTTTCTGCTTGCTTAGAGAGAAATTTAACACCTAATCATATAGAAATAGGTCTACAAAGACAAAGGCTCTTCTTGCAGTGTGAAAGGCAACTTACGTAAATTGAATTGAATTGAATTTTACTTAAGGCCTTTAGGCAACTTGAGCTCAGGGCGAATGGATGATTATGGGTGAATCGGTGGAATTAACAAAGTGAAAGGAAACGGGAGAACCCCGAGAAAACCCACGTACACGCTGTTTTTTCCATCACAAAGTCCACATGACACAACTCACACGAGTCGGCATCGAAGCGGGAATCTCACGCGCCAGAGGAAAGTACTCTGCAATTGAGCCACCGCGACTCAAAACTTATATACATATCAAAAAGGCAGTGTAACAATCTTATTCAACAGCCGGCCGGGTACCCGTGCGGTCTACGGCGGTAGGCCAACGACTCGAAGGTCCCGAGTTCAAGTCCCGGCAGATGCATGGGTGTGGATTTTAATGGCTATAGGGTGAATCGTGACGGGCCGAAGTCCAAAGTATAGACTGGCCCATATAAAAATAAAGTTTACTAAAGCTTTTTACTTAATTCAAGAATTAAGAAACATCTTTCTTTGTATTCTGAAGTTTCAGTTTGTGTTTGACAGTTATTCTATTAAGTTACTTTTGGGTTGGTGCGAATGAAATCACCGCTTTGACTCCTGTTAGGAAATACAACACAGGAATCGACTGAGGTCACGCGTCTAGCGTCACAAGCTCCGTATATGTTCAGGGAGCAGGTTGGGTACCCAGACAGATGAATTGAAGTGAATTTTATTTAAGGCCTTTAAGCATCTAAGACTTAGGCCGGGATAAAAGAGGGGAAAGGATTCGGAAAGGTGTTGGCCAGGGCCTATGTTGAAGGTACCATCCCGGTATTTGCCTGATGTGACTGAGGAAAACCTTGGAAAACATCCATCAGGATGGTTGGTCGCTGGGATCAAACCTACGATCTCCCGAACGCTACGCCAATACTCTACCACTGAGCTACGGCAGCTCGGTACCCAGACAGTTAGGCTCAGACATACAGCCATTCTGTCCACATTTTGTCCCTCCGTCAGTTGATGCGGAACCCACTGCGCGCAAATTTTTCGGAACTGCAGGTGATATTTGATAATGGCATGCACGGAGCCATGGCTAATGCCGACCTGAACACGAATTTCTTCCTCTGTGATTCGTCAGTTTTCCCGGATCAGACCATCAATCCGCGCAATCACATCAGGCCTCAGGCGTAATGGCTCGATGGGCCTGTCCCGGCTCGAATCGTCTTGCAGTTATGTGTGTCCTTCGCGGAATCTCTTCTGCCACTCGTGCACACTTGTCAGGGACATACAGTGTTCGCCATACACAGCAGATATGTGACGATGAATTTCGCGTGTTTCAGCACCCTCGCCCACCAATACACGAAACACACCTAGCTGCTCTTCTTTGCTTGCCTCCATTTCCAACACTTGTCACTACACTCACCTCCAGAGCGATAACGAAACAACAGTGTGGATCTGTGCGTTTTCACTATGCATTTCTCCTACCCTACATATGGCAGTAATGATACGTAACAACAATGTTGCTAACTTTTGCGAGGAATGTGTTTTATGGCGGATGTTCGGTTTTCATTTGACTGCCCCTTATATCTTTCATTGTAAAACAAATGTAATTGCATTGTAATTGTTACTTAATATTTACAAATAACGAAAATCAACATAGAAAATGGAACTGACGAACTCATAATGGTTAAAATTAACATTTACAAGAAAAATCACTATTAATTGACCAGAACATTTTGTTTATTTTTTCAGAAAAATCGTATTTACAGTATTCATGTTTCAATCAATTGAAACATATTTTCGATCTGAGGAACTCTGCTTCGTACCAAATAATTAGCAAGCAATACAGAATAAGTTAAGCAATAAAGATAGGAAAATGTAAGACTTTCTTCTAATAACTAAAGAATTATATTGAGCAAATGGCTTCACAAATAGCAAAGCATGAGAGGGAAGCTTCTGGTGGTAACTCCATGCAAGTCTCTGTCAAGTCATCACCGATGACCTAAGACCAGACTCTAATTCTTCACGGAAGAAGTAAACAAAAGAAGAATGATCTCTTAGATGAGCATCAGTTAAATGAAGTCGGGAAAGAGAGTCTTAGAAACTGTTGAAGAGGCTTAAGGTAAGTTGGTAGCAGCCACTCTGAAACCGTTGATGGGATCAGAGACGTAACTGGCGCTCTGTACCAGACCAGCGCCATCAATGTAAGAGTAGGAACCACGGGTGATTCCGTCAGCAGTTCTGACTTCCTGCTTGGCAGATGGGCCACCAGCATATCCGTAGCTGTATTGACCCAATTCATCCTGAGCTTGGTATTGGGAGGCAGTAACAGCTGGAGCAGCAACAGCTACTGGAGCAGCAATAGCAGCTGGGGCAGCAGCAACAGCAACACGGGCTGGAGCGACAGCGGCAACTGGAGCAGCAGCAACAGTGGCGATTTGAGCGGGAGCATAAGCAGCTACGGGAGCAGCAGCGTAAGCAATTGGAGCTGGAGCAGCAACAGTCAATGGAGCTGGAGCGCTAACAGAGTAGGCGAAACGGGCATTGGGAGCACGGACAGCAATGGCAGCAGGAGCGATGATTGCAGCCAAATCTCTCTTCTTGCGACCAGAACGAGCCTGGGCTTCAGCAACAGCCTGGAAGTGAGCAGCCCTGGCAGCGATCACTTCAGGGGTGTCCTGAACTGGGAGAGGAGCACCAGCGACAACGGGAGCAGCAGCAACGGCAACTGGAGCAGGTGCAACAGCAACTGGGGCAGCAGCAACAGCAACTGGGGCGACTGGAGCAACTGGTCCCTGGGGCAGGTTGGTGGCAGCAACTCTGAAGCCATTGATGGGATCAGAGACGTAGCTGGCGCTCTGAACGAGACCGTTTCCATCGATGTAAGAGTAACCTCCGCGGGTGATGCCGTCGGCAGTTCTCACTTCTTGCTTGGCAGATGGACCTCCGGCATATCCGTAGCTGTATTGACCGAGTTCATCCTGGGCGTGATATTGGGTTGTAGTGACAGCTGGAGCGACAACAGCAGCAGCAGCTGGATAAGAGTAAGCGACAGCTGGTTGAGCTACGGAGATGTAGCCAGGCTTAGCAAGAGCTACAGCCAAAAGAGCCGAAACAACAACCTGTGAAAAACAAGAATAATGTTCACTTTAACCATAGGTTATGGCTTTAAGTGTTAGTACAATATATTGTTAATCAATTACCCCTAAAACACGTTTTCCAGCAATAGTATGATGCTTTGAGGGAGGGAACTCTTGAGATACGAAATTGTAATTTGTTGATGGAGAAGTAATGAAAAATGTTTTCTTTTGGGTGTTTAGGTTTTCGTAATAAGAAGTTTTGAATATGAATTTAGTTGTTGTCTTTAGGCATCTAAGGATCAGGACAATATAGGGTGAGGAAGAGGATGTTAGAAGATGGTCGGCTAGTAGCTAGTTTGTAGGTACTATCCCTGTATTTGCTTGGTGTGACTGAGGAAAAATTATTTAAAGACTTCAGTCAGAATGGTCGACCGTTGGGAGTGAGTGAATCCAGTACATCCCGGATCCTAACCAAACGCTCTAGCAGCTGAGTCATGCTCAGTAGCACACACGTTGATTAACGTTGTTAAAACCGTTTAATGTCCGCCCTTTCAATGGCTGTATACAAAAAAAAAAAAGCTGAACTTTTTTTTTTGTTGTATACAACCGTTGAAAAGGCGTACATGATAAATGATTTTATCAACATATGTGCTACTGGGAATGGTTCTCAACTTACAGTTGTAATCCAGATAGGCATTTAAGGCCTAAGGGGGATAATGTAGCGTGTTGAGCACTCTCCCGAAAAGTTCTTCGCCATACTAAGACACAGAAGAAAAATTGGGTCGGTAGAACTTCCCTCAGACCCCGTACGGAGGTTCAAAAAAAAATATCAGAATTTCACATGTATGGTGATAGCACTGACCCCAGACAATATAGTCAACCGAAACTTACGGAATCGTAATCTATGCTTCAATACCTTTCAAACGGTATATCACGCGTCAAAATCGGTGAAGGAATTCAAGAGTTACGACTTTTTTTTTTATCCCAATCACAGAGTTTTCAAAAATGATAGAAAATGACTTCTGTCATTCTGTCTGTCTTTTTGCTTTAACCCAAAATGGTTGGTACCAAGGGTTTTGGTGTTAATTGCGGGCCTTGTAGAGGCAAATTGATGCTTATTTTGTAAGAAAGGAGTTACCGTTTTCGAGATACGGAGCCTACCATGGTCTAAAATCGACATTTTTATGAATACTATGCATTTTTTTTTAAATATGCAGCCTTACAAAATAAGTGATATCAGTATAAAAAAGCTCTTACGGGGTAAAGGGAAGAGTGACACAAGAAATCTGCTCACAAAAGAAGTGATATCCATTTTGCGAGTGACTTTGTGTAAGTATGGCTGAAGGGAGTCTCTTAATTTTATTACAAAGGAAACACTTCCACCATAGTAACACAAAGAAAGTTACTTGCAAAATGGATATCACTTCGTTTGTGAGCAGAACTTTTGCGTCACTCTTCCCTTTACCCATAAAGGTTTTTTATATTGATCAAATAGATAATGAAACGTTTTTAAGTTACTTGTTCATTGTTGTAAAGATATTTGGTGATATTAATGATCACGATCGTTTAGAAATTAAAAAGCATGTTTTTGAAGACAGAAAAATTGAGAAAATATTATGCCTGAATGAAATGTCTTCTTAGTCATCTCACAAGTTATTCAAATTTAGTATACCGTAGCACATATTTTCATGTGCATTCTGAAATTGCTTGTAGTGGACCGTGGAAGAGCAATGGAAAGGTTTAACAATATAGAAATGTACACTCAGATTCATAACAAATGCGGGTGGGTTTAAATTCCAAATTTTGCACAATTTGGTACAAAATTTTATTACTTGTACAGTATGTTCTGTTTGTGCTTGTATGTTATATATATATAGGTTTAGTGTTGCCATATTTTAGAACATTTGCTTTCAATCTGAGTGCACATAATTATTTTAGTCATTGGTGCAACGTTCACAGAACATCTTTCAAACCAGAACAACGTAACCACAATTATTTAAATACAGTTTTTGACAAAGCAAATTATGTGTAGCTTCTACCATATTAACAACAGGAAATTGCTTCGATTCACAAGTAAATCTTGATTACTCTTCAGTAGAAACGTACTAGAAACTTAACTTAAAAAATAACCGTTGAAGCTTAAGACTGTTTACATGTAAGACCATCAATTGTAAAGGCGTGAAATAAAATTTCAAGTAAATGCTCCATTTTAACTGATGAGTTAGTATAATTACAATTTCTAACTTATTATGTTGCAAATCTAGTTTCAACCTTCGCTGGGATTCGAATTCGGAATGGTGTGAATTATGAGAACACAATATTTTACCAAGTTCACTGAGAACTTAGTCAGTTACATTTCTATTAAGTCTTTTCTTGGAATTTGAATGAGCACCCCGAGAAAACCCACGCACACGGGGTTCGTCCATCACAAAGCCCACATGGCATGAGCAGGGATCTCTCCGATGACCCCTAGCATTAGAGGTGAGCCCTCTACCAACTGAGCCACCGTGAGTTTTTTCTTGGCTACTATTCTTCAATATACAAAAGTTGCACTTAAAATTGGTTAAATATTATAAAAGATACAAAAATATTTTTATTATCAAATTTTAGCGAATTTAATTTATTTTGAACTTAATTAGATAGTGATTGAATCATTAAATTTAATAATAATGATGGGTGTTTTTCCCTGAGGCAGGCCTACGAACCGAAGATCCTTGGGCAAGGCGAACGGATGGTTGTTTGCCATTGCTTTCATCGGATGAAGATGACGTCCTAAGAACAAGTCCTACAATTTACATTGAGCTTCGAACCACTTATGTCCTCATCGAATATCGAACCTAGAACCCGTTAATTAGAAGAGAGCATGCGTTATAGTTCAGCCACTAAGGAAACAATTTAAAAACAACTTCACAAATTGTATTTTATCCCATTTGTGAGGCGAGGAGCTTTGTCCACGCACTGATCAATTAAATTAACCTGAATATTAAGTTTTCACATTAAGAAAGAAAATACAACAGGAAAGTTCGTTTGAATTAATTGCATTGCGTTAAATTTCAAGCATTTTGTGTTACAATAAACATTCGTCAAGAATTCTTAGAGCATAATCCCAATAGGTTTTCCGGCATTTTTCTTCCATTTGATTGCTAAAATACAAATGGAATTATAATATGAAAATAATCTTTAGACTCTATTGGGGACTGTAACAGCGAGTACTTATGAATTAGAGGGACTGTTAATATGAACTTCAAAGGGTTATAGAGACATTTGTGTAGGGTAAGCTTGTATTTCCCGACGTGTCTAGATACAATCCTAAAATTATGCTTACAATTAATCTAAAACACATTGTTAGTAAGATTGAAAGTTCCAACCAGACTCCAGATGTAAAAATTATTTGGTATTTAGCTACATTCATATTCCGTGAATCGGGGGGGGGGGGAAGAGAGAGCGAATTTAATGCTATTGATCCTTAAAATACACTCAGATTCAGGGAAAATGGCCGAAAGAGAATTTTGCACGCTCGAAAATTTGCACAGTATGACTATGAGATTTAAAATAAAAGACTCACAGGGTCCACTTACATGCAGTGTTGCCACATTGTGCAAGTTTTCTACCGGTGAAATTTCCCCATCGTTAATTTTCTATGAATATGAGTGTACATTGCAAGAAGTAGGACAGTTCATTTACGATTAGATCAGGAGAAACTTGTTCATTCTCAGACTCACAGACCACGCTTCTCTTCTAGACACTTACCAGACACTTCATGTTGCTACACAAGCACTTAATCAGAACGAAACCGAAGGGTCACTGTGGCATGCTGTATTGATTCGTCGCTTTATATAATCCAAGGCTCTGGCTTCGGTCCCTGACCTTGCTGGATGCTTGCTTGCATGGAGGAAGTGTGACCCACCCAAATCACAAATTCTTTTCTCGGTCTCGCCTCTAGCAACTGAACGACCTTACATATGCATGCACAAAGCACATGCACTGCCCATATTAAATGTCATGCATATGGATGCATACACAATTACTACAAATTTGGAAATTCCAAAATTATGATTTACGTATGCTCAACACACTTCGCTCAATACCACGCTGTTACGGCGCGAGTGCTTTTTAATGAATTTTGTACGGTATTTTGATAGCACCATAGGTAATAGAAAGCATAATTGACGCAGTCTACATAAAAAAAGGGCACATAGTCAACGTTAAAGCCTACGGCTATGTTCCCTTTTTATGAAGACTGCCTCAGTTATTTTATCTATGATAGTAGAAGACAGAATAGGTCGTACAGACTGTATATTGAATATGATATGAATTTCATCACATTTAGAACAGCAAATACGGTGTAGGTTTTTCAGTTCGATATCTTTCTATGGCTTATTTGTATCTTTATTTTTTTATTTTATTTTTTTTATCATTTCGAAACTTTACTGGTATCTCCCGTATAAGCCAATCTCGAGTTCGAGAGACATCACTTACTTAACACACCAGAGGAATAGGCGCATGAGATACGGACAGGGTATCCAATTATTGGTAAACTCCACCCAGGCATTCGCTTAGAATAGTGGACCCATTTTTTTTCTTTCTGATTACGTATGATTAAAGAATAAGAAGAGAAGGACGTTCTGACCTCAACGCAAATGTGGAACTATGTGGCGGCGAATAGGTCCGTACATGAGTACTACTTGGTGGATAAGTCGAAAATCACATTCAAGTTGGAAATAATTTTGGTATCAATTACAGCAAGTCAACTGTTTTTTGTTGTTTCAACAACATAAAATAAAGCACTTTTGGTGTATGCAATTAAAGTAGCGAGATATTGGTCTAGGGCAAGGATGTTCAATATTATCCGTCAGGCCTTCATTGGTAGCCTACGAACCCCAAACTCAAAACAATGATTAAAGACAAAAAATATTAAAAGTTCTATCAAAGTTTATTACTTCTATAACATGTAAGGTATATCATAATTTCAAATCTGCTCTCAAATTTTAAAACGCTGAACACCATTGTCCTAGGACTAAAGAAAAACTTCACAAAAACCTTCAGAAAACTGGTCTCTCGGTATTGCAAAGATGAAGTTTTCATGAAGGACTTATCGTGTATCGTGTGTGGGAGTAGAAATCTTTACAACATAGCATATTGAGGAGTTGGTTAGTTGAACCATTCCTGACTACGGCTGCACACTCATAACTGCACTCAATTTTTAAAGGATTTTGTTTCCTTTTTTTAAAATTATTGTTGTAAGCTGAGCAGGCATCTCTAGATTAAGCTTGGCTTAAGTATCAGGTATGATGTCCCGCGGTGAATACTCTTGAAGCAAGGTAATGCCCTGTTAAAATGTCAGTAACTTTCCTATCAAAAAGTTCATATTTCAAAATTCCTCAATGGGTGCAAAAAGAAGTAGGGGATTCCCAGAAATTCTCTGGAGAAAAAATGAGTTGAAATGAGCATGAATGGTACGGCTTTCCACCAGGAAACAATAATTCGTTTTGCGCCAAGACGATACCTCAAGTCGATCTCATATACAAAACGATTTTCTAATGTGTATATATATTAAAATGCGCGGTTGCATAACAAGCAGGAGTAATAATTGCTTCATTTCGTCGACAGTTTTGTTTATTTGTTATCAAAGAGATTGAATATCATTGTCCGATTGGATGCTGGGGATGACATATGTCATCCTTACTCACACGAGAAGCCTTGTAATTCATGCTAATTTCAACCTACTTCTACTTCAGAAACATTCCAGAATCACTATACTTCCACTGGGGAATCCCTTGCGCACTAATCGCAAAATTTTGGAATATGCATTTTTAAATAGATCAGGTTTAAAGTCTTTGACAGTACCATCAGTTCTACCGTTCGGAGTTTTAGAAATGAGGAGCTTTACTAAAGTTCTTTTTACCACGCTTTCGGCACCTTGTAGCTCCGAAACTATGCAGATTTCAGAAAAGTTGTCAGAGGAAGTTCCGTCTTGTTTTGATGTCAGGAATCACCTCCAGAGGTTTGTCGGTATAGTTCATAAACACCCTGTATACAATATGCATTTCATGCCCAGACATACCGTGGATCCCCATCGAAAGACTGTGGATTCCTTCGACAATCAACTTATAGATACGTGCTTAATTTAAACATAAATTGAGAGAGAGGGTAGACCCGGATCTAGCGGGTATGCATAAGGAATTTTTCCCTGTGCAGAACCGCCTGGGAGCATTTGGGGGCGCGATTTCAATATGAATGAGTTAGTTTTTGGCGGGCGGCAGGTGTACGTACAAGACAAATCACTGTGCCCTGATCGGGCACAGTATTTCGTAGATCCAGTGGGTGGTCATCTCTGTCAGTTTGCCAGAACTTTGTTCTTTGAGGTTTTCAACCACCTACAATGAATAAATAAATACAAATATAGAACTGGCCCTGTACAGTGATTCAGCCGGTATTTTTAATTTCGGGGTAAAAAAGGCAAAATTAAAAGTGAGTTTCTATTGATTTTTAACGGTAAAAATTTAATGCTTGAGGGGCGTTGCTCGAGAACTTGAGAGAACCCCAATTTGGTGGGTTCTAACAGAATTCCTGACGAAGTTCTCGGAGGGGGGGGGGGCGTATTATTTCGAATATCATGACTGAGAATAAATGATTGTGGTATTATTTCTTGTGCTAGATGTGATGAAAAAAATATCTAACTAACCTTATATTTTTCACATATGTCAGTGAAGTATGTAAAATTTGAATATGGCCACATGTAAAAGAAATCTAACCTGACTTTTCTAACCTAACTTAACCTAATGTAACTTGTAAATTAAAAAAAATTACAAAAATTAATCAAAAGTGGAGCAATTCTTTATTAAGTACAAAGAAAAATGTGAAGTTATTAAAGAAATTGTTGTGTTGTAAGAAAACGAAAACACGGTGCTGGCCGAGAACGAAACCCGGGCCACGCACGTAGCAACCCGAAATGGTGTCACTAGACTAACGAGCCACCGACTTCGATGCGCTTTAGAACACGTAGCAATCGCAGACAGATTGCAGTGAACGAGCAAAGGTGAGGAATACTATATCCCGGAACACGTCCTGAATCTCTGGATTAGGACCTCGAAGCACTTTGCCCTTTCGTCCTGTCCTGTCAGTAGTTCAGTTGGGAAGAAGAAAACAACGCATTTTAGCCTAAGTAAGATTTTAAAAAACTATAGCAACTAAGCCAATGGCTGCTATTTTTCATCGGTCCTAGCCGTGATAGAAATTTAGCCAAAGTAGCAGTGAAAAAAAACGGCTATGCTATTTCTGCCCATCTGTATTTTGCACCTGTTTTTCTAGGGTTTGCCCTTGCAGATATAAAATCCGGTATAAACTTGATTTTAAAATTTTTGGGGTTGATTGCCTTCTAAATTCTCAATTTTATAAATAAGATAATGAAGCTATATGAACTACTATATAGTCAATCAACATTAATTTTAAAGATTTGCATAGCCTGAGGTGACTACGTACTTCCATGTATTATTAACATTCACGCTGTGAGTGAAAGTGTGAAGGAACGGGAGTGATAAACTTCAAGTTTACCAATTCAGTAAGATCCTGACTATTACGATGTTAATGAAATACACTTAATGAAAAGGTATACATAGTATATTGCGTAAAATTAATATAACACTGTTAGAAGTAAGAAAAGAAGTTTCCTATTTCTTTCTTATTTACTTTCTCTCTCTGCATGTTGTCTATTTTAACGGAAGTCTCGCCCTACACCTCACTATGTGATATCATATGAAATATTATGGTTTCAGGGTTTCTCATAAATTTGTATGTTCTTGATCAGTTTTACCACTGAGACTCAAGGCGCAAAAAATGATAGAAAAAGGAAGAAAACATCTTTCTGTTTGTGTGCGTCTATTAAGGAAACGTAGGGTAGAACTGGGTGGTCGGGTGAAACCGAGTACCTTGTTTCCCACTTGACGAGTGCCACTTTCTTGCGGGTGACTACTGAAATAAATTCAGCTATTGAGGAAGTAGGAGCGAACATTACATCGTTTTGTAGCAGATATTCTTTTAACGTTTGCCTCTGACGTTGTGTTTACTTGATTTTATTCTCAATTATTTTCTATTTTTTGGTGATTCTTACAGAATCATTGCTGCAGTAACTGAACGGAAAACAAATAACTGTGTGCTGTGTATTTTATGAGGATTAATTTTACACTAAATGATTATGCCTGCCAGTTTTATTAGTTAGGAAAAGGTATATTTTTCATAGCCTGTGCGTGAGGGGTAAATCCGGGTGTGTCAGGTGAGACAGAACCAGGTAGTACCCCGTTTCACCCTACGAGTATTTCTATTATGAAAAAGCCATCGTATATATATATATATATATAATTAACTTAATAATGGTACTTTTTACAATAAAAATTGGGGAAAAGACTCACTAAAGAATTTAAAATTGATTTTCAATTCGAGAAGAGAACTCACTAGAAAACTGTGCTTTTATTGTTAAATAAGATATTTAAAAATGAAATACTTTTGTAATTGTAAACTATATAAGCTATGGTTAAGCCTATTGACCTCTTTACACTATAATTCCTAAAATATAATAAAATCTACGTCTAGATGGATGGATCCAGTGTATAAAATGTCTCGAATGAGCCCATGATACCTGCAGTGGTGCAGATGGAGACAATGATTTTACATCTGTTTTTTTTTCGATAAGCCTTAAGTTTCACCATGCAAAATAAAAGTTTTGGTTGATTTGCGAGTAATTTTGGGATTCACTTTTTTCCATGTAACTAATATGTGTACCCGGTTTTACCACACCGGTGGGTAATTTCGGGTGATATGAATTTTTTGTTAGAACAAATAATAGAAATAGATTTAAAGTCCTATAACCTTTCTCTAGCTACAGCTTAAAAGAATAAAAAAATACAAAATGTTTATATTGATTTTCATTAAATTTTGTGAACAATCATGGCTTCGGCAAGCCAACTACACCAGTTCTAACCGGTTCTACCCCATTTTGCTCTATCCAAAAAGCACATTTTGTTATATGGTATCAGATAGTGTGCGGATTACACAAAAAAAAAAGTTGCTGTTTCGATAAATTGAATCGTTAAGGCTCGAGGAGCAGAGAAAGAGGCAGAAAAGAGAAAGAGGCTGAAAAGAGAAAGAGGCTGAAAAGAGAAAGAGGGAAATCCTTTCTCGGTGTATATGGTTATCTTCTCAAAAACCTCTCACTAAACCCCACGCCTCCTCTCCCCACACAGTTGTACTATATATGAATGTGAATGATGTGAGGGTTTTACTCAAATTTGATCGGTCTCTGTCAGGTGAACCATTGAGGATCCAGGAGCAAAAAGAGATTGAGAAAAAGGATGTGATTACGTCCTGATCCATAGATCCTTTAAGATCATATATAAATTCAACAATGAACATCGATTTATAAAACTGAATTAAAAACATTTATTAATCCAATTTTCTCGGGATTGCTGCCAGAAAACCTATTCTGCCAGCAATTCCGAGAAAATTGGATTAATAATAGACGTCAGTAGAGCTTCATGAACAGAAAAACATTTATGTCTTCCTGTTTTTGCATATCTTGTATTGTTTTACCAATCGTAGATCTGGCGATGAAATATTAAGCATCCGTAGTTCTGCTTGGTTAATATAAATTGCATAAAATTAAGGTAGCCTCTACTACCATATTTATTGTTTATTCAACTTATTCAATCATTTAATGTCTTTATAAACTTCTTCTATTGCCCATGATATTTTCAACCTTGCGCAAGGTTGTCTCTCGGACAAGACAACTTTTCGAGATTGGATAGAGAAGGAAGCAGTTATGGTCTTACAAATGATACCTTCTCGAAAGACTGAAGGGAAGATTATAGATATATAATTTAGTTATTAGCTTGATTATACTGCATATTGAGCAGGATTTGAATCCAATTCAGCCCCCGTAATTTTAGTGTTACAAAAGAGGACTTCGGATCGTCACTGGAAAAACACGTTGGTTTGACTTCTGCTGCCGGAATCCTGACTGAGATTTAATAGTATTTTCCTCATTTTCACCAGGAGAATTTTGGGATTGTACCTCGATAAAAATTCTGGTCGCTACATTCCTCATTCTCATTCAACAAAGACTCACCACAAAGCATTCACGAGATGCCTGAAGCTACAGAGGTAAGTTTCGCCTTGTTTTTTTATTTCATTGCCACATTACTGACAAAAGTGTTTCTGTTTATGTTAACTCTAAGATAATATCAGTATTTCGGTCAATGTAGTGCCGTAAAACCTTTATAAAATGTAATTTTCTCCTTGAACTGAAGCTGTTGCGCTGGAATTCTTTAATGCAGTCAGCGAAGAAGGGGCGTTGCAAGTCAGTTCAACGGGAAGAAAGTGGTCAGGGTATCGTCGAACTGCAGGGACTATAGTTGCTACACTTTATAAAAACCACTAACCGCTAGTTAGTCAATTTATGTCCCTCCCAAGTACCATCCAAATCCCTTTGTTGTAAATGAAACCTTTACAGGATGTACAATTAGGCTTAATTAAATATTACCTAACTAACTGTTCATATTTTAATCCTAGCCACCTTTTACTACGTTTTCTAACTTTCAAAACGTGTGAAAAAGATAGTCTCTATGCGTCTGTGTGAGTGTTTGTTGGTTTTCTTATTTGTCAATCCTTTAAACAATAACCTCAGCACCTACTTATTTCAATCAATCAGAAAAATTATGAAATGTTACAGAACAATATGAAACTTCCATAAAAGACATAGTTTAGAGTCAGAAACGTGATCGAGATCGTGAGAATATTTCTCGATTGTCAACTTTATATATTTAGTAAGTACGAAGAGATGTCAAAGTAATTTGGAGCCTTTAGCCACTTACGCCCTACGAATTTCAGAAGTATTGTACAGATCTGCACAAAAATAAAAATTGCAGGTACGATCTTTAATTACGCTCGATCTTATGTTTATATTTCTAAATTTATTTTATTGGAGCCACAAAAAGTGTTTGAAAACTTACGTAAGTTGAACTTTATCATGAAACTGATCTGGCTTCGTTGAATAAAACTTTAGTTGATATAAGTGTGATTTATTCTCGAGAATGATAAATTTATTATATGCTCTGCACAGATACATGTATTTTATGTTCTGTAGAGAAAAAGTAATCTGGAAATAAGTTATCTTAATTTTTTACAATAATTTTTCAAAGTAAATACGGTAGGTTGGTAGTATCTCACCTAAACGAAAGGTATTCAAATCATGGTGTTATAGTCTTCCACACTTAGCTTATTCGAGCTTTATTATCTGTTCTATATGGATGTTATTGAAGGCTTAAAAAAATATGAGTCTCGAATTTACTTATATCTTACCTATAAACTGTCTTCGGCTTGTTCCGATTCAATAAGTAGTTAAAATCAAATCAGAATACAAGGATCCATGTATCAGCCTGAATTTGAAATTTGAACCGGGTGATAAAGCTTTCTTCCTTTGACTGTGGCAGTAGTCTGATAAATTTCTGAACTTCACATGTTTGTGACTTTTTGGTCAGGCAATGACTTTCACTGTGTCGATCCGCCTGTGTAACATTTTTTGGAAACGTTTTCAAACATGAGGTTTGCAACACTAGTTCAAAGTTAGTGAGGGGGCAGAAAAAGTACGTCGCCTCGTTGTTAAGGAGTTTACGCTACTTTAGTGATTAATGGTACATGTAGCAGAAGTTTTAACTATATGAGTGAACATACAAGAAGTTCGACTTCTGTAAGTGGTTATTTTCAATATACAGGGTGAACCCAAAAGATGTGGAAAAACTTCAGGAGGTGATTTCTGAGATCAAAACAAGAAAAAAAGTTCTGTGGCAAATTTTCTAATTGCGCTTCGTGTGAGTGATACAGGATTGCCAACTTGGAATCCAAAATCGACTGTTGACAATTGCAACTGAACAGAACGATGTGGACAATCTGCAGGAGGTAGTTCTTGATACAAAACAAGAGGAAAGGTCCTAGGAAAACAAGCAAATAGGTTGCATCATTTCGGATGTAGAGTTGGCCGAAGGTGAGGGAAAGTAAAGGTCAGACCGGTGTAGGTCAGATACCAACAACAGCAGAGGTGGCGGTCCACGGCAACGTGACACTGTGTGGACTCAGGCTGGAACATTCGACAGGGTACGTCAGTCATTGATTCGACGTGTGAACGCTTGCATTGAAAGCGATGGGGGCATTTAGAACATTTACTGTGATTAAACTAGAGGTAAGTAAGCTATTGCTGTGTTGTGCGTATGTTGGCTACAAAATTACTCTTACTGAGACCGAAGCCATAGTTACCCTACAGTCTACAGATTATCATTCGTGCTCCGCGTGTCTCTCATGACTTCGCCCGTCACCTGTGTGTTCGCTGTCCTTATCTTTTCAGTCATTCCTTTTGTGAGCATTTGTCGTAGTTGTCCACATTACTTGTTACGAGCGAAATTTGCGTAGAACATGCGACAGAACCTTCAACTACCAGGCTGCTCCTACTTAATGAGACACCCCTGTCTGCGAAACTATGTATAATACAGATTGTCATGATGTTCGTATGTTTCCTGTTTGGATATCTGGAATCACTTCCCGCAGTTTTTCCATATCTTTTTGTTAAGTTACAATTGTCAACAGTCGATTTTGGATTTCAAGTTGGCAACCCTGTATCTCTTGCACGAAGCGCAATTAGAGAATTGTCCACAGAACTTTTTGTCTTGTTTTGATCTCAGAAATCACCTTCTGAAGTTTTCCCACATCTTTCTGTTCAGTTACAATTTTCAACAGTCGATTTTGGATTCCAAGTTGGCAACCCTGTATCTCTTGCACGAAGCGGAATTCGAAAATTTGCCACTGAACTTTCTTTCTTGTTTTGATTTCATAAATCACCTCCTGAAGTTTTTCCACATCTTTCTGTTTAGTTACAGTTTTCAACAGTCGATTCTGGATTCCAAGTTGGCAACCCTGTATCTCTTACACGAAGCGAAATTCGAAAATTTGCCACAGAACTTTTTTTCTTGTTTTGATCTTAGAAATTACCTCCTGAAGTTTTTCCACGTCTTTCGGGTTCACCCTGTATAGCAGTGTATGGATCACCGTTCTCCGCCCTACCGGTGTCGGTTGGCGATGTTGAATAAGGAAGAAAAGCTTCATATCTTGCTGTGTTCTTGATTCACCGTAGTTAATTTCGCCGTAATACGCAGTATAATAAAGCGAAAAGGGTTTTGCATTATTCAACGCTAATTTAAGTAATCAAGCATTGTGGAAAGTGGTAGTTGTTGTTTTCCCCAACCCCCACTTCTTCTGTGCAACAACAATGCTTAGTTAGTGTAAAATAAACAAAGAGGAAAATAAAATAAATTTTCTCCTACTACGTTAATTGTAGTGAATCGCCTTTTGCTTCGCAGAATTGAATGAATCAGTGATCTAGACAGTAAAGTTCTCTGTCATTATAGTACGATACAAATAAAGTAAATAAAGACTGGTATCGTAAATGTCAAGTTGATTCTTGAGAAACAGGCCTGTGGTATTTATTTTGTCTGTAGTATGTTACCATAAAGTACCTGCAATATTCTTTATTTTGTTACATAATTTTAGTAGATTTAGGACGTGCACGATAGGTGAACCTGTCGCCCTAAGCGGTTCTAAGTTGTTCATAGCTTTAATTACATTTGCGGTTACATTTGCTAAGAAATAATTTTGCTGATAGGGACAGTATCACGATTGAGTCTGATATACTCGCGGATAGTATACCGTGTGCTGATTTATAAATTATATAAGTTGTGTTCAGACAGAGCAGGATCTGATCGGGTACCCCTTGGTTCCCCCTCGCATAGAAGTTAAGAAATACGTGCGCTTAGGATCGTTATTCCTGACAGAGGCAATTACTTAGGAATAGCAGGATATTAATTAATATACTTTTGTATTAAGTGCTATTTCTTGACGCTGTCACTTAAAAAAAAAGATACCAAAGAAACAGTAATAATAATAAGTTTTTATTATTTGTCGTAAATAAAGATACTTGCTGTTTTCACACGCATATTATATATAAAATTAAAGTGGCATACGTCTGTTGGTGTCAGTTATTTTATGAAAACCTACGCTTCTGACCTATCCTCCCCTTTGCCGTATGTATGCAAGGTTTCTAATAGTAAAATACATGTAATTCTGTATGCATCCTAGTCAGTGTAATTTTCTGGAAACATGCGTAATAATTTGAGAATTTTTAGAAATGCAGAAAGTATCGCTATTGGGAATTGTGTATATCGTATTGTAAATGCATATTAAAGGAAAGTTAATTATTGTGAACTATACTTCCATAGTAGAGGCAGTAACTATTGGAGCGATTGAAAGTTCATTTTGTTCTGTGGAAAATACAAATGAGCAAATAATTGTGTCACAGATATTACCTTGGAGAGTTTAACTTTTCGTTGTATTTTTAGTTATTGTGTTTCTATAAAATGCTCTCACTTCAGTAATCGTAGTACAGTGATGACATGGATACTCCTTGATTATTGTGATGTATGCTCCTTAGTTAAAGGTTCATCGCCTCAGTTATAGGTTCTTTTAAATATTTTGTATATTTTCATCCAATTATACGGACGCTATATCATGTAATAGTGAAATATTAATGAAGAATATTTTCATAGATAGTTATTGATACAAGGTTTCACTTTCATAAGTCAGTGACGTTGTCATACTTGTTCATTGCTTAGTTATACAAGCATTTAGACTTAAACATCTTATTCATTGATAAGTGAACTTTGACGAAAACAAGACTTCTCAGTTCTTTATATATGATCAAATTTGATTTTGATGTGAAGCATAATATATTTTTTTTGTGAATTGATGAGTGGCACGAAGTCACATGGTATTTGTTCTTGCATTCGTATATACAGCTGCTGATGTGCAACAGCTGAGTGAGAATTATATCAAAAACTATTTGAGTGCCATCAACTGTTGAGCTGTTGATACTGATTGTAGGTCATCAGGGAACTGATATTAATAAAATGTATTTGTTTATTATTTATTTCACGATAACACAGATAATCTTCTAAGTCTGCAAGGCGTATAGATTGTTGAATTTAAGTGTTATAATTCAGTCAACGTTACTTTTGTTAGACGTTCGTCAGAAACAGGTTAAGATAGGTTACATTGAATTAAGTGTTAAAGATTTGCTCGATAGTTATTTTACGTCATTGTGTACACTAACTTCGCTTGATATATCGTTGCTGAACATTGCTATCGATAATAAAGTGCTGAAATCTGATCTCTTTTCCAATTCGAGGTTTACATTGGAACAATACCTGAAATTAAAGGAAAATCATAGTGTAAGTATCTTCGTCCTAGTCAAATCAATTCTCAAATCCTACTTATGGCTTCTCTAATCACCGTTACGCCCGAACACGGTTATATGAGTTCTTCCAGCAATTGAGCCTCTCTTCCATTTATCCATTTGATGAATATCTTATAAGGTAGGTGAGGACATTCTTTCTTTAATTAAGAATATTTGGAACATATTGACATATTATTGTTGTAGGCTTTCTATCTTCCAGACATGAAAACTCTCTCTGAATTATCAGTTGTCCAGGACAAAAGAAAACATAAACCTTTCAAAATGCGAAATTGCCATCACTGTGCGTTCAACTACGATACCCTATTTCGAAATGCTGTATTTAGTCTGAAATGGCATATATTTTGTATAAGATATAATGAATTGCATGGGCGGTAACAGCACTATAGCTAACGCCCTTCCCGTGCATATCTTTTGTGTTTGAGCACGTGTAAAGCATAAAAATTATTCTTCTAAAGCATAAAAAATGACAAAAAATATTCTTCTAACGTTCGTCATTTCAAGTATTGTAATTACATATTAATTTGGAACCAAATTAATTACCAAAGGATAATGATATAAGGAAAACTTTTCATATGAATAACATTAGCAGAAAATCTGCAAAATCGTTCTTATCCAGACATTCTTTTAAAGTATTATTGAGGCATAATGCCTCAATCTATCACTCAAACTCAAATTAGAAACTGGCATAGATCATTTCTTAAATCCCCCCTTCCCCCCACTCACATGAGAAACACGCACATGACGCAATTGTAAGCACATGTTTCACAAACATGGGTCGAAAACCACTGAAATAGAAGGCACTCATAGAACCTAACTGACCTGTATAGTTAAGAATAGTTAGAACATTTTAGTAAACATAAAAATCAACTTACCGATATAATTAAGAATAGACTATATTTCTGTAAGCAAAAGTTAGACTAACCACGCTTTAGTTATCATAATTATCAGCACCACTTATCCATACGGACGGCAGAAGAGAAACCACATGAGGTACCAGGGAATTTTCTCCTCTCTCCTTTACATATTACACCTTGGCTTTACACTTAAGAAGTGTAATATGTATAATAAGTGCGGAGAGCTGAGAGCTTGTCCTTTTATTGAATGCTGCTTGTGTACTCCGTTTTCAATTTCAACGCTCACAGACCGTTGCACATCACCAATAAAACATTCCGAGTATTTATTGTGCATATTTTGCTCACAACATGTTCTGATAGAGAAATTAATCACTTAAATGACCTTGCCTCCTGTAAACCACACGTTCATCCTGACTGAAGCTTCTTCAATATATACCGAAAACAGTAATAAAGGGAGTAGCAGGATAAGATGGTAGAAAGTGCCTTGGAAAGAATCGTGATAAAAGAAATTACTACGATATTTAGCATCAAAAATGATGGCTCTCTACCAAATTTTAGCTCAAAAGATGCGAACCTAAGCTCAAAATAAATTAAAGTACATTTATTGTTAGTTTTGCGATATCTCGGTCAATTTCGCACCTACAATGACGGAGTTTTTTCTAATTGAAGATTTTTTCAAGCTCTACAAGATGGTATTTTTTTAGATTTATTGGCGCAAAACTCAAATTTTGAGAGAGGTCAGAAAATTTTAAAATTGATTTTTTTTTCATCACGATTCCTTTCAGGCCATTTTTACCATCTTACCCTGCTAGACCCTTTCCCGTTTATTTAGTTCAGTTGCTGGTTGGTTTGCTTTCCTTGTACTTTGCATTCGGTATTAACTTCGAATGCAAAGTACAACCAATGACTATAACCTTGCTAGTATTTTGGAAAGAAAATTAAGAAAAATCTGAAATGAGTCAAAACACTAATATTGGAAAATAACCTTCCGCTAAGAAAATTACTGGCACCACATTTTGTTTTCAGTATCTTAAAAGACGAAGCTTTATATGGTCACCCACGTTGTTAAGGTCCTTTCGCTCGTCATGACTGAAATCAGTCTACAATTTCCTACAGTTAAATTTCCCTTCCCATTGTTTCATTGAACGCTCAGGGGTTTCAAATGAAATCATTTCCATCAGTTTGAGCATCAAGTAAGACAAAGGGAAATTGAATATTTATCAGGTAAAATTAACTGTTTTACCACACCGAGAGAGAAAGAGAGAGAGAACCATCTCCAGCAGCCGGCAAGTGCCTAAGCGACATAAAAAGAGCGAAAGATCTAAATCCGATCCGTAGTTATTCCGTACGTGTGTTTTTACATTCTTTTCTTTAGTTCACAATGATTTGTGGTGTTCTCAAATCTTGCAACGTTAATTTTAACTTATTTCCCGACGTCATAGAATAACGAAATTTTACACAGCGAAGTAAGTCGGATGACAATACATTATTCCATTGTTATTTTATATATTTCTATATATTTATATATTTTAAGGCTTATTTTAATTTCTTTTTATGACGGGCCATAAATACTAGCCTGCAGCGATGAAGAGTTTGACGGGTTGCAGAACACCTTAGGATTTGGGTCACAAATTACTTGAGAAAAAGTATTCGAACATCGAAGTAACTCGAAAAAGAAAATAATAAAAACACTTTTTAAAGACATACTTTTCTCCAGCAAGGGGTGCGCAAATTGAAGAATTTATAAAGTGACTGTATATGAAAGTACGCCCCATGCTTTTCTTCTTAATTATGCATAAACAAAATTATTT
Source organism: Lepisma saccharinum (assembly GCA_022664845.1). Classification (NCBI taxonomy): domain Eukaryota; kingdom Metazoa; phylum Arthropoda; class Insecta; order Zygentoma; family Lepismatidae; genus Lepisma; species Lepisma saccharinum. The sequence continues at coordinate 32,129 of JAGDQP010005328.1, forward strand.
TTTACTTTATAGTACGAATTTCTTAAGAAAAGTAGATCTAAAAAGTGCTTCTTCTTATTTTTTTACTTGTTCAGATTGATTAAATTCTTATTAAACTACCTAAACAAACTGGTAAGGTTCCAAGGACGAGTCCTAAAATATTTGGGTAAAGTGGGCTGCTAGCCTCTCCATTCAGACCCCTAATGGACCAATGATCATATCATGTTTCTTCGCGCATAATATATTAAGATATGCACTAATTTTGATTAAACTACTTGCGTTTAGTAGAGGATAGTCATAATCCTGCTCTACTATATTTGAGATAGCAAGAGGTAAGAAAATCTAGAAAGCCATACTTGTTCAATTTATGTATAACTGTTGATTAAGTTCCCTAGGAGATAACCTACCCAAATGACATAATAATAGAAAAGTCGTTTATCTTCGCGAGCGGTTTGAAAAACGAAACTATATTTGCTAATTTGTTTGTTAACAGATTCTAAGAAATTACACCGAAGAGTAAGAAAAGGTAAATTGTCTTGAACAAAAATATTATAGAGTATTAAAAAAAACGATAAACACAATCGCAAAAAAATATTTTTACCAAATATCTTACCACGTTCTCAAGTAAGTGTGATAATAAACTAAATGCTAAGAAGAAATATTTACTAAATATATAAAAACCATCTTAAGCCGGTAGGATGTTTTTACAAACTTCACTTAAAAACTGTTAAACAAAAAGTATTTTTGGAATAAAGTATACACAATATATATATAAAAAGTATTTTGTTTTATTTTACGCCAAAATAATAACATGTACAAAATTCACGTTTCAGTAAACTGAAACAAAAATTTCCTTAATTCGATGTATGGAAAATCATAGCAGATTGTCCGTTCAAGGCGAATATCAGTTCTTATAGAATAATTAGTAAATAATACAGAATAAGTTAAGGTAACGAAGAGAAAGCAGCAAGAAATATTCTCTAGAAGGAGAATAACATTGAGCAATAGATAAGGTGAAGATATGGAGTTCGAAGTATGTCCTAGGGAAAAAGTCTCTGTCACTGGTCACCTAAAATGTGACCTAGGACCAGACTTTAACCAAACCCGGAAAGAAAATGGTATAATCGGAGCCTCTTCGGAGATCGGGCCGTGATGAACTCAACTCAAGAGCAACTGTCGAAGTGTTCAGAGAGTTTGAAGATCTTAGGAATGAAGTTTGTGTTTAAGGCAAGTTGGTGGCAGCCACTCTGAAACCGTTGACGGGATCAGACACGTAACTGGCGCTCTGGATCAGGCCATAGCCATCGATGTAAGAGTAGGAACCGCGGGTGATTCCGTCAGCGGTTCTAACTTCCTGCTTGGCAGATGGGCCACCGGCATATCCGTAGCTGTATTCGCCCAATTCATTTTGTGCGTGGTACTGGCTAGATGTGACAGCTGGAGCAGCAACAGCTACTGGAGCAGCAACGGCAGCTGGAGCGGCAGCAACAGCAACACGGGCTGGAGCAGCAATAGCAGCTGGGGCAGCAGCAACAGTGGCGATTTGAGCGGGAGCATAAGCAGCTACGGGAGCAGCAGCGTAAGCAATTTGAGCTGGAGCAGCAACAGTCAATGGAGCTGGAGCGCTTACAGAGTAGGCGAAACGAGCGTTGGGAGCACGGATGGCATAGGCAGCGGGAGCGTAGATTGCAGCCAAATCTCTCTTCTTGCGACCAGAACGAGCCTGGGCTTCAGCAACAGCCTGGAAGTGAGCAGCTCTGGCGGCGATCACTTCAGGGGTGTCCTGAACTGGGAGAGGAGCACCAGCGACAACGGGAGCAGCAGCAATGGCAACTGGGGCAGCAGCGACGGCAACTGGAGCAGCTGGAGCAACTGGTCCCAGGGGCAAGTTGGTGGCAGCAACTCTGAAGCCATTGATGGGATCAGAGACGTAGCTGGCGCTCTGGACGAGACCGTTTCCATCGATGTAAGAGTAACCTCCGCGGGTGATGCCATCGGCAGTTCTCACTTCTTGCTTGGCAGATGGACCTCCGGCATATCCGTAGCTGTATTGGCCGAGTTCATCCTGGGCGTGATATTGGGTTGTAGTGACAGCTGGAGCGACGACAGCAGCAGCAGCAGGATAAGAGTAAGCGACAGCTGGTTGAGCTACGGAGATGTAGCCAGGCTTAGCAAGAGCTACAGCCAAGAGGGCGGAGATGACGACCTGCATAAAAGAAAAAAGCATATATCGCCTATTAGACTTGAAGTACTTCAATTTAGGCTAACACTATGATAAACTTGCGTATTTAAAATTCAAGATTCATTACAAATCCAGAAACGGAAACCTATAACAATTTTGATATTGTCATTGGAAGAAATTTCTTGTTAATTTACATTTCAGATCAGTATTTCTAAGACATTTTCCTTTTATTTTGGTTTTCAGAATATTACATTTGTCATTATATGTTACTAATTGTTCTTATATGTTAAATTTTCTTTCAGAATTATATTTCTTTATCTAAATGTGAATAATATGTTTTCTTCATATTCATAGACATTTTCTTTGCTTATAGTTTAAGAAATTTTAGATAATTATATTATCGGATATTTACTGACAGGAATGTGAAACGAAGAAACCGTATTATAAAAGAATTATTCTTGCTCCTAATAATTTTATACATAGGTACTTATTTAAGTACTGAATACAATAAAATTACATATACTCTTCCAGTTAATTCTATTTAAACTTTTAATAAATAATTTGGTTTGAATTTAAACACATCAAAAAATAAGACTGGAAATAAGTTAAGATTAGAAAGAATAAAATATTGACGCGTACAACATTTCAATCAATTTTAGTGTACCGGTACGAAATTCTATATGGATAGTTACTAATTGTAGTTTTATTTTCATTGCAGTATACGAAAGGACAATACTTTTTGTTTGAGTTAAAGAGATCGCTGAACAACTGTGCTATAGGAAAAAGAACGAAATTAACTAATGATATGTCAAGGTTGTTAAACATATATTTTGACATGATAGTGAACCAGAGCACTTATTATTATTATTGATGAAATCACCTGCTAAGGCTGTCACTTTTGAACCGCAAAAGAATAAAGCAATTATATTCAGAGGAACCTAAATTTACTTTTTAAAATATAGGTGTCACTACTGGATTATAAATACATGAATGTCTCCTAATTCATTAAAACAACTTTTAAAAGCAACTGCAAATCTTACTATTCAGAGATAAAGAGAGAGAGAGATAGGAAGAGAAAGAAAGAAAGAAAGAAAGAAAGAAAGAAAGAAAGAAAGAAAGAAAGAAAGAAAGAAAGAAAGAAAGAAAGAAAGAAAGAAAGAAAGAAAGAAAGAAAGAAAATAGATAGGTAGATAGATAGGTAGATAGATAGATAGAAATCAAAGATTGTGTTCTGACTTGAAACTTGGAGAAAGACTGATTTTCAGAGGACTAAATAGATTTTAAATATTTTGACGGAATAAAAGCAGGATTTTTTAATTGCTACACTATCTGCTCGTGTGTGCAAAATATTCAATACAATCATACTAGACTGAAACTTATAAATTTTGAATGAAAATGCAATGCTTTTTAAATCAATAACATCCGTACTTCAGATGGGATTCGAACCCGTAACTCATAAATGGCGTGGCGGATCAACGCCCTTGTTCGCATAACCATCGAGAGCGCCCCCCAAAAGTATTTTTTTATTTGAGATTTCAATGAAGTTCCAATAGGTAATCGTAAAGATATATTTATTACTGTATGTTCTCTTAAACATATACATTAGGTGTAAACAGAACTCCTCAGTATATTCAACAGCTGAAAACAAGCAAAATAAAAGATCTTAATAAATATGATGGCCAAAACGAACCATTTTCCAGCTAATTGATTTCGAGAGACGGGATTTTGAAAACGTGACTCGCGAAGAAAGTACGAGAACGTCAAAATTCAATATAAAATGTTGCTAGCTTTCTACATAATTCATGATCAGTAAGTTAACAATTTTGTTACAACATACCTAGATTTGATTTTGAAACGAAAGAAACTGAAAATGATTTTGTAAATAACGCTTCGTGAATTTTTAAAATAGAAAAATTAGAATTATAAAACGTAATTTAAAATGATCAATTAGAATACCAAAAACATATTTACTAAACATTTTAACGAAATTTTGCAAATTATCTAATAATGTTAATCTTGAAATTTGCTTTTTCCGGTCATACTGCCTGCTTACTATAAAAACTAACACACAGCAAAATTTAAAATGATATTTGTATGAAAATTATGATAAATTTAATGACAAAATTACTTGCAAAAGTAGCAACAGATTGAAAAGAATGTTCATTTTCTAGCATTTGAAGCAAAACGCGCTTTCTTTGGCGGAAATATATAATAGGACGATTTCGGTATTGTAAGTTTTATGTTAGATGTGTAGGTCACAAGCTTGACCTGAGATTGAGAAAATGTTGACCTTTATGGTCGATAGTCAACAGAAAGAAACGTTTTAGACTCCATGTTTAATCACTCTTTCCGATTACTGCCTGCGAAACATATACAGGGTGTCCAGAAAGTCTGTCCCCATCCCCTTTTCTCCGGAACGAATAGAAATGTGAGAAAACGCTGAAACACTTGTTCCATTATTTTGGGTGGTTAACATTTTTGGCTAAAAATTCCACCTCAAACCTCTTCGAGGATAGCAGGTGAGGGCCAACTAAAAAAAATTTAATTGCAAGGAGGGTTGAGCAATATGTTGTTTAAAAGGAATTAACGAAAGTAATTTTTTTTGAACAACTCAGGGATCAATATGTTTCCCCTATTCAAATTTGCGGGAAGTCAAATTTCGAAAAATGACTATTTTTTATCTTATTTTGCTCAGGATGTAAGAGTCGAATAGAAGCTTACCAGTTGATCAGAGGTGGATGTTTTTGATAAAACAGTTAGATTATCAAAATATTGGAATGCTCGTTTGGGCATTTTCTCATATTGATTCGTTCTGAAAAAAAAACGAAAATGGGGAGAGACTTTATGCAAGGGACCCTGGAAACTTGTGGGGCCTAAGAAAAACTATAGCACATAAAATAACGTTGCTACAGAAGTGTTTTTCCACCTTGTACTCTTCTCTTCAACTTTCACAACCTGAGCAAAAGTACACTTAAAATGGTCATTTTCTAACTTTCACGCGCCACCATTTTGAGTATGGACAACATATAGATCCCAAGTTATTCTAAAATGTTTCTTTCATCAAGACTATTCAAACGATATATTATTCGACCAGCTTTGCAATTTAAAATTTTTGAGTTGACCACGACCTCCTACCCTCGGAGATACTGGAGGTGGAATATTTTTAGTCAAAATGTTAGCCTCTCAAAATGGTGAAATACCTGTTTTAGCATTTTCTTATATGTCTATTCGTTGTGGAGAAAATGGGGTGGGAACAGACTTCCTGGAGACCCTGTATAATTAAACATTTTTCGTACAATAGAATATTATTTCTCTCTTCAGATAATCGCTATTGCTAACAACGGGGGAAAAGACAAGCAATTTTGGCAACATATTCATCATTATTTTAATAACAATACCTGGTAAAGTGCTAAAAGAACTAAATATAACTAAAATATGCTTTTTATATTATGTATTGGTCAATATATGACATTGCTAAAATATATTTAAAGAAAAAGAATTTATATGACGAATTAACATAGTGTGATATTGTCCATAAAAGCTCGAAACGTGTTATGAGTAACTGAGGCATATAAATAAAAACATCTCTGTGGTTCACTAAATAACATCACAGACTTCGAATCGGTAACGAGGAGACAGGTGGGTTGAAACTTCGCTCTCGGCCTTCCAAGTTGAGGTTCTTCAGCCTTTTCCTCAGTTTCTCAAGATAAATACCGAGATAATACCTCAACTAAGTCTCTGACCGCTACCTTACCCATCCTATCTACGGAAGAGTGATCCCGGGGGACGTCATCCCTCAGACGTGACAGGTTTAGACCGAAATTGTATGTTCAGCTCAGAAAATAAAGTTTAAAAAAGCATTCGAAGATAAAAATGGGACGTCTTTAAAATCCGAGCCGTAATAATAAGGTAAATTATGAGTGTGAATTAGAGCACAAAACCAGAATTTTAATATTTGGGCCTCATACTGTCCAAAAGGTATTTGGATACAACCCTCTAGTTAGAGTTATCCTTACTTTCATGTAATTTGTATCCATCATTGATGTCATTGGTCTACATTCCATACCGGAATTCGCCCGGTGAAACTTAGGGTAATTGTAAAAAACATCAGTCAGTAGAACTCGAACCTACTTTTCTTCTCAGGACCGTTCCGAAGTCTGCGATCATTACCACTAGACCAAGAAGGCTGGGTATATTGCAAATGCTTTCATACATGTTTTCATATCACATAAACTAGGATTACCAATTTATATTATAGTAAGATCATGCTGCTATATTTACTTCAGAATATTCTTAAACGCACTAAGACATTCGGTTTTCATATGAATATACAGCGTTAATAAAATATTAGCATAACAAACATTAGGAGTAACAAAAAAAATCACAGAATAATAAACGTTCAAATATGCAATTATACAAGCTCAAACATGCACGAAGGAAAATATTAGCCAATAAATTAACTATAGAAAAACTGGAACAATTTTGTTAAGAAAAAGAATAGCTTTAACTTAGAAATTAATTCTCCTGCTCGAGTTTAATCTGGCGATTTGAAGAGCTTAGCAATTTTGCGAAAGTTGATTTCTCAATTTTGAAAATAATAATACTAATACTATTAAATAAATATTATTTACTGTTTAATAATATAAATACTAATTAATAATAGTAAATTTAAAAAATAATTCTCAAATTTGAATTTAATGATCAGAATAGCATAATCTTTTACCTATTGCAACATAATATTCGTAACAAATGTAAGTTTTAACAGACACTAAGAAATTCTATTTATAGTCATCAGAATCTTTAATTTCTTCATGAAAATTTTGTTAAAACCGAATTGCATCGAGATTTTTTGCTAAACTACGTATATTCCGCAAATTTAAATATTTCACCTTTGCGAAAAAAAAAAACAGGGCATATTAATTTATGCAGCAGTCCTCTTCTGCTTTAAACGTACCGTTTTGTTATTTACCCGACAATCAATTTTAATCATTTGTTATTATTGATGGCATCTAATGTGGGTGTTAATGATACTGTATTTTTTAAGTTAATAATAACTATGGAATTTCTCTACTGCTTAGTAACTTTACATTCATTCACACATACAAACACACACACGATGACCACATTCATCAATATTCAATGAAGTAAGAAATTTGGGCGGTTTGTTAACATATTGACTAGCAGGACACGAGTTTGACTCCAGAGAATATATATAAATTTTAGCTCAGTCTCATAAGGTAAGTGATGGATTAGTAAGTTGGAGAAGGTTAAGATTTTTAAGGTAGTTAAATTTCAGAGACGGAAGTGGTTCAAACGTGCTATTTTCTACATCCACATCCACACAACCACTCGGTTACACATATTCATTCATTTCCATTCACACGCACACACTTCATCGAAATACACTCTTCAGCAATTAAAGAAAGAAGAAACTAATGATGAAGATGGTTAATATTGGAGAAAAGACAAAAAAAAAAGCCACACCAAGGAAGAAGAATTCGACGCACTAAATAACATTGGTTCGTAGGAACCGTAAGCACTCACCAGACACTTCATGTTGATACACTTAAATGAGGCTCACAACCACACGAAGGGCAACTTTGGTCCTCCAGGACAAGATTTTCGCCTTTTATACTCCGACGCCTTCTTTGGCATCACCCTGACCTTGCTTCCTCCTGGATGGAGGAAGTGGCCCACCCGAATCAACTCCTTTCTCTAATACGCTTGCGGCACCTTCAAGGTCCTTTTGCGACAACAACGAGGAACAACGCACACATGTACAACACACACACGTAAGCGTTTAGAGCGAGAGAGAGAGAGAGAGAGGGCAAAATGATTAGCATGTCTTGACTGTACACTACTTGGGTTGGCAAAACCTGACGTAAATGACTTCTTGTAGCGTTACACATACCAAAGATGACTTTTATTTTTCACGACTCCAAATATAGATTTTCATAAGATCAGTTCCTCTGTTTTCGTGTACTGAATAATGTACTTAGCTATGGAATTACAATTAGAGCATTACTATAAATTCCAATTGAATGCGGTACATTTTATTTCTTCTGTTAACGGCAACAGAGTTTTGCTTTTAACAAAATAAACATTGGTCTTCTTATTCGTCTTCGGTTGGGTCATCACCTTCTATTTTTAACCTTTCATGCATCAAGTTGCATAAGAGAAAAAAGAAAGAGGCTCTTCTTTGCAGTACAAGGTCTCTCAAGGCCAGGCAATGAAATGTTTTGAGGCTTTAATGCGGACATTCACATTTCATGTGCAATCTTCAATATGATTTCAGGAAACATCCAATGTCAATGCTTCTTGGTTTTGAGTCCGTTACCTTTATTTCCTTGATACTGTTTTGACGTTCTAAAGAACCTTATTTAGCAAGTTTCGTTTCTCTATGTTGTGAGTGTATTATGTTCCATCATGTCCTTAACCTCTACGTAGATTCCTCTGTTGTGTACTGTATTCTAACTGTATCTTCTACTACGTATCAATATTGTCCTTCATTTTATAGTCACTCAATATTACTATTTTGTACCCATAAGAATTTACGTGGTATTTGGAAGCTTTCAGATCTTGGTTTGGCAGATGTTCTCAAAGGATTATTTTTTATGTTAAGTAAAAGATACCAAACTGAATTCTTAGTATGCTTACAAAACACGAAGCTCTATTTGCATTTAGAATTTAAAAACTTCACTTTACTAAAACATTTAGATCAACACTAGACTAAGTATAGGCCATCTTGCTGTTACGAAAACATAAAACAACTGAGTAACTGTAAGGGATAATTTCGAAAATTATCCCAGCATAGGGATATTATGATTGTACTTATACTAAACCGGTAGATCTATATGCCTAATAATAATAACAATTCGAACATTCTTTTAACTAATCATTGAAGTATCAAATGCTACTTCAAATTCTAACGAAATATGAAAACTTTTCGTTGAAAAATTGTTTCAGGGAAATTGTAATGGGATTTTACTAGGGAATTTATGTTTCACTACGAACTCTGTCACTAAACTAATATTGTAGATTCCTAAGATTGTAAAACTTGCTACACTTATAAGCTCAGTTTTACACACTATGAAACAAGCAAAATTATTACGTATATGAATATCTACGGAGCAGTTTGAAAATGATGTAGTTTATAATATGAGCTTCGATAACTAATTTGCTTGTATTTATTTATTTAATAATTTCGGCCATTTTGTCCTTATTCGGCAATTTCACACTGGATGTACTAACAGCAATAACAAGGATTTTGGAAGGAATCGCTCTGGTCTTATTCAAGGTGCTATCCCAGCATTTTCCTGGTAAGACGGAGGGAACCAGAGGAAACCTCAATCAAGATGGCCAACACCAGGAATTGAACCTGGATACTCCCGAGTATTAGCCGAGCGTACGTTTTTCAACAAACTAAGTGTGTGTCCTTACAATATGCAATAAATTAACTAGAATCTAGTTTCTAGTAACAAACTTGTGTTATATTTTTAGATTATTTTCTTTAAAAATAGTAGGGAATAGTGTTGTACCTTGTTGGCAATGTACTTATCTTGTGACGCCTTGCATATCTCAAATCTGGTAGTACCTAGCGAGTCCTCTGAAAATTAGTACCACCTTGGTGAAGGACAGTAGCATCATTGCATGTTTCGTGTGCTTTGAGGAGGAATTGTCTTGGTGAGAGCGAAGTTTGATTTGTGGGAGCAAAAGTAAAATTGGGCGCCATCAGTTAAGGTCATCTCTAGTGTTAACTGTTAACTAGTGAGAGTAGATTTTCCTGCCGACAGACATTGGATTTCTCATTATAAGGCAAATAGAATAAGTATCAATCTATGAAATTTAGTAATACTGTAAAGTAATTATGCATACTTGTTAAGTAGGGAGCCATGTACCTAGGATTACAACGGCATCATGTACCACCTGCCGAGGATACAACAGTGAAGCATAGGACATTTAAAGCACTGTTTCTTGTTTTAGGGTGTAGTATAAAGGACAATAATGCCACAAAACGAAACATGGAAGAAATATGGTACAACAGACTTGGTCGCGGGATAAAAAAAAACTGTTCTGGGAGCCACTAATTTTGAACACCCAGAGGAGAAAGTTTTTCCTTCTGAGACTGAAAACAATTTCGAGGTCAATAGGAAGATTACTTCTCGACACAGGGTATATTTTGTCAGCCACGGGAAAAATACGTTGTTTGATTGAGTTGAACTGTATCTCATTCCAGTTGGCACAAGGTACTGTACATGATGCCTGACACTAGGTACACGAGCATCTTGTACCATATGCCACTTTGTAACAACAAACAACCACTGGCGTAACAGGCCAATAGACCCTGAGCCTGCCCCAACGCCATCTGTCCGTGTTTGGTGGAACTGCGTCCACCTGAGTAACGGCTGTGTTGTCAGCACTAAGCGTACTTAACCACGAACAGGCGTATCAGGGGCTTTCTAGACCGTGTGTGGCCGTCACTTCTTTATTCACGTGACTCCGAAAAGACAATTTGCCTCGCGACGCTAGGTGGACGCCGAGAAGTGGGACTCCCGCCGGGAATTGAACCCGGGACCACTCGGACATGAATACAACGCTCTAGCCACTAGACTGTGGAGCCCCTTGCCACTTTGTAACATTCACTTTTATTATTATTAACTAAGACGAGTCAGTAAGTTATTATCTGACTGCAGATGTTCATAAGATATTGAAGTATTGATTGAATGTCAAAATGTCACCAATGTCACGGAGTTACACTTACAGATTTAAAAAATGGCACAATGTAGAACTCTCCTATATTATATGGAGGTATTTATATGGAGGTACTCCTATATTATATGGAACACTCTCTCCTATATAATATGGAGGTACTTTTTAGAAAATATGATGTTAGTTTCTCCTTTAGTCTATGCAATTGTTACTTTGAATTATGAGAAAATCAAATCAAAATGTTCCCAAAATTTACTTAGAATTCCGTATTGAGAATAAAATGGAGCCATTTTCTTCCTTTATATTTTAGTTTCAAAATTTCGAGAATTGGACCAATATTTCGGGAGATAGAAGCTGTTCAAGGTTGGAGTTAATATCTGTCATTTTCAATGAGATTTATCTTAAGTTTCACCTATTTTGTTCTATTAAAATTCTTGTTTCAAAATATGTGAATATAAGACAATTGCGATCTACATGGGTGTTTAAAAAACAAAAGGTAATACGGTATTTCAGAAATGATTTGCGTGTAGCACAAGGGCGAAAATTGATTATAGAGCTAGAGTCACTAAAAGATTACGCGGTATCGGTACAAATGACGTAACATCTTGAGTGATAAAGTTTATAAAAGGTAATCAGTGCTAAGGTGAGTCAACGATGAATACAATATAAGACTATCTGATTTGTCTAAAGGCTGTAAATAAGAATATGGTAAAACATGATATAAGATGCGGTCTATGTATTGAATGTTGTTTTTGTTTGCTTAGCTTTTGTTATTTGATGACATGGAAGATTTACCAATATTAATTGCTTCGGCAACTAGTTGAAGATACACGGTGTTGGACATACTAGGAGCAAACAAGCAAAACCTCACATGTCTATTTTTGATAATAAAAAAAATTCTTCGTTTTAAGACCTATTGAAGAGCTGATCGAATAATAAAGTTATTTTATGAAAGAGGTATCTTTTCCATCGTAATATGCACTTCCTTGATAAAATCACTTTGCATTATTCACTGCAGCTCTTCATTAAGGTCTTAAAACAAAAAGACTTTAAAAAATAATGGGCATGTAGGATTACGAAAGTGAAGAAATTAATAAATATTCTTGTCTATTATGAATTAGATATTTCCTCGGTTTAAGTTAGAGGAGTAATAGAGTTCGCGAATGAAAGACTATCCTACGTTACGATACGTACTTGAACACAGTTTTTACATATGTTCATGCTCCGCTCGAAAGCGTTGTCTATAACGACTAACATTCATTTCATTATGAACTGGGAAACTTGTTTGATCGCCTAGCTACCTAAGTATAATACGAAAATACTGTTGGAGATTTCGATGCATGCATAGAAAGATAACATATTTTTAGAGCTGCGTAAAACTGATAAAATTCTCGATTTCCAGATTAACTATAAAACGCACGTGTGTTACACATAAAGACAGACACAAATGCACATGGATATATCCAGATGGCAAAACACAACAAGGTCGATTATCTATTAATAGATTGAAGAATAAATTTTAAAATAATGGACGTTAAAGTTTACACAGGAGCAGAAACTGACACTGACGATCCGTTAATGATCACAGAAATTTAAAAAGAACTTGTGTATTGCACATAGCAAAAGCAAAGCATTAAAACAGTTGAAATTCTAAGTAAAACGACTAGATAATCCGAGAGTAAAAGCAGATTGCCAACTCGAAATCTCAAATAGAATCGACACCTTAGCAGACTTATGTAAAAATAAATATGATAGATATTAGTATGAAATTGATATGAACAATAGTTTGGAGTCAATTCGTTTCACAGTGAAGTGGGCAGCGAAAAAACCTATAAGTGAGAAGAAACAGCAGAAAAACAAATCTTCGTTTGTTAAAGAATTCCTAAACCTAATAAGTGACGGAAATAATCGAGGAGGTGATAGCTAAGCAATAAAACCGAAGCAAATACAAACCAGTACAGTAACGCCTCAAGCGGATTTAGCAACAAATGTGGAAACATTTAATACATACAATTTAGGAGGCATATGACATAAGAGCTTGTAAAAAGGGTAAACTAGTTAAAAAAAGATTGCTAATCGAGGCTAAGGATGATTGAAAATATAGGTCGAGATATTCTAGTGAATCCGACTAGAATTCTCGATGTTAGAGAAGCTATTTCGATACACAGCAGTGAAAAAACATAGTCATTTGGAATCTATCTCGTAGGACCATGGATACCCGAACCCAGCGAGATCGAAGTCGAAATCAAGTGTCGAAAACAGTTTTAAAATTTCAAGTCACTAGGAATGTACCAAAGTAGATTACCAGATTGTCAAGATTGGGTCACCGAGTAAATTGTGCCAAGATTTGATTATAGGGTTATCGGGTCATCGGGTTATTTGGGTTAAGACCAGCTGATGGGTCAATCGGGCCGAATTTCGGACCGAGTCACCGATAATTAATCAGATTTTAACTCTGCCGCCTCTAGGCAACACTGATATTTTCCGGACAACAGAATATCAAGCAGCAGTAATAAAGTTATCTTTCTATCTAAATATCCTGAAAGAGTGTTATTTCCCTCGTTTTATCGATCAGTAAAGCAACAAGAAATCTTGATATCCTGACTAAATATCCCATATTTATTTCACAAAGAAATGAGAAAAACCTTACACTAACTTAGGTAAACTATATTAAGCTTGCATAATTTTAGTCAACGCAATAAGTAGATTTTTGTGTGTCACGTTCTGCGTTTTAAATTATTCTGTTCATTACATACACTATTGTGTATCAATATCGAATGTACACTACTCCCATATGACGTCACAAATTCACAAAATAACGCACTAAGTAAACATAATTAATTTTGAAAAATCCATGTATGTATTAATGATTAAATGTTCATAAATGAAATGGCAAGAAATTTCTGAAGCAAATGAGCACGTATTCGTATAGTAAGTACTGAAAACAAAAGGATCTATAATTTAATAATATTTATATACAGAGTTAGGCCCAGCATTTGGTCCTCGGCTGTCATGTCTTTGGCAACGTTCAACTAAAACAATAATTGATCAAGAGACACATCTATTTATTAATCTTTTTGTATCCTATTTTTTTGTATTTGGACCGTTCCTTCTTAATTCAAGAAGTTCAAGAAAAATGTACGTCTCAAGTAATAGATTTTAGTAAATATTTTCCTATGAGCTCTTTATGGAAATTTAAGAGACTCATATGTTCTATTTTACCTAATAAAAATTATGTTGATATATTAATTTCTAAAATTAATTGTTGATAATTATTAAAGCTCAAAACTTGGTATACTCTACTACTTTTGACACATCATATCTTAATAATTAATGAACATAAAGAAGTCATTCCCTTTTTATACGATACTTGATATATGATGCTTGTCTGTAGTTTGCGATGTCAAAAGATTGCCTCCATATAATTAAGAACGTCTTCGAGTCTGCTAGCGGCACTCACATAGATACAGCTTATTTCGGATCTAGCGAACTATAAGTCCTACCCTAGTAGCACACACACACGTTGAAAATACGTGGATTAAACATTAGTACCGAAACGTTATGTTAACGTTGTAAATGTAACGAAATGTCAGCCTGTTCAACGGTTTATTCAACGTTGAATAATGGTTGAGAAGAAACTGGTTTAATTGGCCAAAACAGAACATGAACGCTGTCTATTGGTATACACACATTTAGTTTCATTTTATCCGTTGCTTTCATCGTAATATACTGTGTTAATTTTCGAACAGTAAATCCCAGTGCCTACTGTGGGGTTCGAATGCAGGAACATTCTGCACTTCTCGTTAGTAGATCGTCGTCTTATCGCCTCATCCATGGATCTACCTTGAATGTCCACTGCTTTTTTACGGTATATGTATTAACATGCAGTCTAGAATGGAGTTGCTACCCGTCGTTGACAATCATGTAAGAATAATATGAAAAAAGGATAGTTTCCTTCTTTCTTTGTTATGCGCATTTTTCTTATTTAACACCTTGGCCATGGCTGCACTATTTAATTTGTATTTCTCAATAAGTGTAATATGTCGCCTTGGAAAAACGCATATAAAGCAAAATCTTGGTCGTAGTTGAAAACACTTCACAATAACGCCCCATTAACGAAATCAAAACGAACGTTCGTTGAAATATAGCTTAAAATTCAATCTATTTTCAACCTGCAAATAAGAACATGAAAAATTTAGTTAATTTTGTTTTTGCTTTTAATTATAATATTTATGTAATAAAATTAGAAACACAAGTGTGAAACGAAATCTAGGACAGTATGAACGATACCAGGTGTATGCAAAAGGTATTGACGGTTTTTGTGGTAAAGAAAACACGTAATTTTCAAGGGAAATTAATTTTGTTTTATTCAAAATATTGGCCATCGGCTTCTACACATTTCGCCCATCTTTTAGGAAATGGATGCATACTATGCCAGAAAAACTGCTTGTCTTTTGCGGCAAACCGTTCGTCGAGCCATTTTCCAACGTCTTCGAAATTGCTGAAGTGCTGCTCTGCGAGCGCGTGCCCCATTGATGCGAAGAGGTGATAGTCAGGTGGCGCCAGGTCTGGGGAGTACGGCGGGTGCGGAAGGATGTCCCATCCAAGCTATTTCAAGGTGTCTTTCACTGGTTTTGCTGTGTGAGACGGCGCATTGTCGTGTAACACAATCACTATGCCATGTCTTCGGGCCAATTCCGGTCGTCTTTAGATCAATGCGTGATTTAAATTAATTATTTGTTGGCGATAGCGTTGTGCATTAACGGTTTCGCCGGGCATCAAGAGTTCATAATACACAATACCGCTCTGGTCCCACCAGACACAAAACATGGTCTTCTTGCCGAAGCGAATTGACCTTGGTGTTGAAAGACCGGCTTCGCCAGGTGAAAGCCACTATTTTTTCCGCTTGGGGTTTTCAAAATAAATCCAATTTTCGTCACCCGTCATAATTCGATACAAAAAGGATTTTCTTTCGTGGCGTTGAAGCAGTATTTCACAAGTAACTTTGCGATTTTCCATTTGACGTTCATTCAAATCGTGTGGAACCCATTTAACCAGTTTATTGATCTTCCCCATTGCTCGTAAACGTCTGCTGATTGTTTCTTGTGACACATTTAATGCTTTTGCCAATTGCTGTTGAGTTTGAGTTGGGTCATCCTCCAATAACACCTGCAATTGCTCGTTTTCGCACTTTTGTGGTCTACCAGAGCGCGCACTGTCTTTCACATTGAAATCACCACTTTTAAATTGTCGAAACCATGTCTCACATGTTCTAATCAATGTACCGTGTTCACCATATGTTTCTACCAAAACACGATGACTTTCAACAGCCTTTTTTATTTGACTTCGACATGATCACTGAACGATAAAACAAAGACGCTAGTGTTTGGCGGACTCAACTTGTGTGTGTTTGTAGTTTAATGTCAGACGAACAAAATGACATGTGTCAAATGAATACGCTGCGTACTATTCGCTGGCACCATCTCTTAGATAAACCGGAAACTACTTATGCATACACCTGGTAGTTGAAAGTACGTCACATTAAAGCCCTATCAACGAAATTCTATCTTCGTTGAAATATGGTTTAAAATTTAATCTGTTTTCAACGTGCACATGAGAACATAAAAATTAGTTTGTGTCATTCAATTAGTTTTTTAATTATATTTTTGACATAACATTAGTAAGAAACACATTAAACAAAATCTATACCATACTTGAAAATAATATTGAATACACGTTGTATTAATGCCTTATCAACGCAATGACATCTTTGTTGAAATATCGTTTAAAGCTAAACGTTTTTTTTTCATCCGGTAACGGTTAATCAACTAAATGAATCTAAAATCAATGTGGGAAACACGTATGTGTGCCACTGGGGTATTTTGATGCTTGAACTTGCATTTGAAAGCTCTTTGCCATACTAAGACACAGAAAAAAAATTTGACGGTAGGACCTCCCTGAATGGGAACCGCCTAGGGCGGTTCAAAAAATATATCACATTTCTGATGATAGCAATGACCTTATACCATATAGGCGACCGATACATGCAAAATCGTAATCTACGCTTCAATACCTTTCAAACGGCTTATAATACGTCAAAATCGGTGAAGGGGGTCTAAAGTTATTATTTTTTTTTTAGCTCAATCACAGAATTTTCAAAAATGATCAAAACTTTTGTCTGTCATTTTGCTTTAGCTCTAAATGCTAGGTACCAGAGGATTTAGTGAGGTCAATTGAGGGTCCCATTCTTTTAAATAGGAATTCCCGTTTTCGTGCTACGGACGGAGCCTTCCATGGTCTAAAATCGACCTTTTATATTAGGACTATGCACTTATTTTAATAGGGAGCCTTACAAAATGAGCGATATTTGTCAAAAAAAACCTTCGGGGTAAAGGGAAGGATGACGCAAGAATCATACTCACGAAAGAAGTGTATCAATTTTGCGAGTGACTTCTTCTGTGTCACTGCGGCGGAAGGGAGGATAAGTCTCTTAATTTTATTATAAAGGAAACAGTTCTACCATAGTTACACAAAGAAAGTCAGTCACAAAATGGATATCACTTCTATTGTGAATATGATTCTTGCGTCATTCTTCCCTTTACCCTGAAGTTTTTTTTGTTTTTTTGGTACTAATCGTTTTTACAATTCTGCAAACTTTGAATAAAAAAACGAAAATTTTTACTCTCTTCCTTTACGTGTTGTTTTCAACCTAGAGGGGCCACTTCTAGGTGCTTTATCTAAAAAATATACGTACCTTACAGGGATTGGGACTCTTACTTTCAAGGTAATCACAACTTAACTTTGTTTAATTTTGAAAAGTTCGCCATACTTGGAAGCCATTTTCTAAAAAAAAAAAAAACGCTTTCAAAATAAATTATTTGTCTATATACTTATGTGCTCTAATAGTGGATTTATTATTAATGACCAAGAATTGGTTTAAAGTTTATAGCAAAATATTTGTTTTAAAAATGGTTATTTTAAAATCTCCACCATATACATTTATCAGAAAACTCACTTTCAAAATAAATTATTTTTGTGTATAGCTTAGACATTTATGTAAAATAAGTTAAAATGAATATTACGGGCGGTAACAGCAGAGACACTTATGTGTTCTAAGAATGAGTTTACTATTGACCAAGCATTAGTTTAGATTTTATGGCTAAATGTTTAATTAAAAACTTGTTATTTTGAAACTATTTCGATGCCATTTTCTCTGGAAACGTATTTTCAAAATAAACATTTTTTCAGTAATACACTTGTATGCTGTAAGAGCTGACTACATTTCTATTATCGACCAGGTATTGGTTTAAATTTTATTGCTAAATTTTTCCTGTATAAAGATGAGCATCGTATTTCGAGAAGTCCATATATCTGCATGCTCAAAAAATTGATTTTTCAGTCTAGTGCAGAATTTGATATATTCTGAAAAAACTGAGCAAGTGCCATAAGCGACCATTATTGGTACAAATTTTAAGAATAAGTCTTTCCTGCAAGAAAAAATCCTGCAGTAAAATGGTCAGTTAATACCATTTTAATACAATAAACCTGGGTCAGTTCTTAGAACATTCAAGTGTCTTAACAATACTGAAAAATGGTGTATTTTCAAAATGTGATTTTTGAGCAAATGGTGTTGAAATATGGTGGACCTTCGAAAATAACCAATGTTTTGGCACAATTATTTAGTCATAAAATCTAAACCAATGTTTGGTCGATAAGAAAACTTGCTATGTTCTTGTGTCTTGACTATACTGAACAATCAGGTTTTTTTGTTGTTTCTACTTTTTTTTAGAAAATAGCGTCCACACATGGCGAACTTTTCAAAATCAACCAAATTTACGTCGTGGTTACGTTGATAGTAAGAGTCCCAACCTCTGTAAGATTTTTTTTCAATCAAGTACCTAAAAATTGCTACTCAAGGTTGTAAAGAAGAAGTACGTATTTTGTTACGGAGGAGAGTAAAAAAAATCCCAAATCTTTGAATTTTCGATTTTTTTTCCTAAAATTTTGAGAATTTCTGAACACCCTGTATAAACAATATGAAGGTAATTTTACAACATCGCAAAGTACAGAAGACAGGTATCTATCATATGAAAAAGGAATGGCTTCATTATATGCATTAGTTGCTAAGATATGATGTATTAGTATAGTACAACATACCAGGTTTTGAGCTTCAATAATTATGAACGATTAATTTAGAAATTAATTTCTGGGCAGAAAACTATTTTCTTTTATTTGGAAAATCAAAATATACAGGTCTCTTAAATTTCCATAAAGAGTTCGTAGAAAAATAATTAATAAAATCTACGACCTGAACGGTACATGCCTGAATTTATTTAGACTTTTATTTTACATGGCAAAGTTAAAGCTGATAGCTTTGTTTTCCACATAACCATGATATATGATTTACATAACAGAAGAAAATTACTCATAACTACAAAATTCTAAGTTAATAAACATAGAAACAGATACTATACACACACACAATAACCTACAACTAAGACAATAATAATAATAATACCTCACTCAATTACATTGAATCTACGTGTCTTCTCTCTTTCCCTTAGTTACCATGCTATTTACACATACTTAATTTAGAACCCCCTTATACACACGCCAAGACACCTATACACACTCTCTCAGACATACCCACATCCTCACACAATCACAAATTTAAGAAATAAATGAAACAATACGACAAGGATAATACCAATATGCCGTACTTGTACGAATATAAAATTGAAACACGAGTGGTGTGGAAAATAAAAAGCTTTCGTTGATATTAACATAGTGGAGTCGGTAAGTGCATTAATTTGTGAGAATCATGCATTTCTGGCTATCAGTACGAAAATTAGTCAGAGAGATTAGTGTAACGTGAAGGTGGGAGAAAATCGGGAGACCGCTCCTGGATATATTTGGGAAACTCTGGGCGCCATCTTGGAAAATGGCAGACCCGTCACAGCTTCCACAATCTTCGGAGCAAGTGGCTCCAAGCTTGGGTTCTAATCAGCGGGTGGAATGAGGTGGAACAGGTCATTTACATAATTCTAAGGCTTACCGTACGCTACGGTTATAAGGCAGTAAAGAAAATAGCGGCTCTAGTCCTTTCCAGTACCATCCTAACACTTTGTTGGTGTTACGGGATCTGAACCAACAGGCATCCTTTGAACCACGTTAAATGTTCGCCTACATAGAAAAAAATCTTTCTTTACAAGAAACAAACTAAGCTGCTCACAAAATGTGTGTAGCAAAGAATGCGCTTGTTAATTTAGCCTCTAGTTGTCTTCTTGATTACTCTATTAAATGTAATATCGTTGCTATCTAATTCTTGTTAGATAAAAGGTAAAACGAAACTCGCATAAACGCTAACTTGGTCGCCACATTCATCAAACTGATTTATAGCGATGCTTACGTTTAAAGGTATTGTTTAGAGTAACAAAAGGATCACAAGAAAGAGAGAGAATGAGATCTCTTTCTAAAGCAAGGTTAACAAGTTTCCAGCTAAAGTATTTGTACTATTTGTAACTCTCAAAATATTTTAATCATCTTAATACGCACTTCTTCTTTGTTAGTTGAGGTTTTATGACAAATAACCTCTACTATGTAAACATAATTGCAGGTTATGTGATTCTTCAAAGACTTTTCCAGCTGTGAAACATTTACAAGATAATATAAACGACTATTATACTTGGAATGTTTTATCACTTTCTTTTTAACATGCTTGTTTTATTTTGTCGAAAACTTTAATTTCAGAACACAATGAAACCTTTTACGAAGAATCTTGCAAGTAATAGGTTCTTATGGCGTCCAGTTATTCTTTCTTGTCTTGTCCATCCTGCGAGCCTAATCCCCTATAAACGAGCGAATCCACTTTCATATTCTTTTCATGTGCCCTGTGTTCACATCCTTCCAGTAGGAGATTGACAGTTTGGTTACTGTTTAAGTTCGACTTAGAAAACCTAGAATCGGCTCTAATTTTTTTTCTGGTTACCTTTTCTTTAACTTCTTAACTACTAAAAATACAGAGAACAATTGAAGGGTGTGATGTTTTCCTTACAGAACAATTCCTCAGGAGTGATATGAGTATTTACAATGGAAAGTTTCAATGTCAGTTAAACTCATGAGTGGACAGATTCTCCCAGAACTGTTTTCAAGTACTGTTGGGTTCCTAGAAAATTGTCATTTAACATCTTTGAATTAGTCAGTTCATATAATTTTCAACGTATAATTGAACTAATTAAATTTGTTCCGTTTCATATAAGTTTACTTGGCTTATTTTAAAATCTCCCTACAAAAAATAGTGTAACTCGTATCTCCATTGAAATTGTGAACCATTGTGTGAAATTCTGAACTTAATTTTGTTATTAACATTTAAATCTGAAGAAAACTTAATATAAATACTTTTCAAATATTTTGTAGAATATTCAGATAAAGAAACTTAAGAAGTCGGCAATAAAATATGTGAAGTACCAATCAATGATTCATCCACTTATACTGGTTTTTCGTCCTTTCAGTCACCTTCTCAATACAAGAAGTACTCACAAGGTAATAATTGTCCATTCCAACCAAAATTTTGGTTACATTTTGTTCGGCAATCTAATTTGAAATAAATACAGAAAATATTCTTGCAGAGTGATCAGTAATATCCATAACACTCGTTCAGTATCCATGCACTCAGAAATATAATCATTAGAATTTAAGACTAAACAATGTATCAGTGACACAGGTAATAAAAGAACAATTTTGGATTAGAGTAAACATGAATTTCAGTTAGTTCTTGCTTTTCATTCGTTCTATTAGATTAGGTTAACCTCATCTTGCCTAGTTAAGATAAATTAGGTTGCATTCGTTACGATGGTTATATTTGTTTGACCTTACTTTACGTGAAACAGATTTGTCTCATCATTTTGTTATACTGATAATACTTATCATTGCTTGGCATATGTTTTTTCAAGTTCTACTGACATGGATATAGTATATACGCTCATTGAGCCTTTTGCTTTATATAAACATTAATTTACTCATATACTGTATAATTAATCCTCGAATTGTAGACCTGAAAAAGACAACAATGTCTACTGTATGCTAAAAACACAAAAGAGTGTTAGAGAAAGACAACTGTTAAAGAAACTGAAAAGTAGCTGTTCAGAACTTTGAACTTACTGTCATTTCTTTCAAGATTAACTTTGTGTATATTTTGGGCATTAGAGTGGAAATGGAAATATCAAAACAAGACAAACCTAAGAAACCATAACAACTTGAAATCAAATCATAGTTTGCTTAATGTTATTTTGTTAACTGAACGAAGGAAGTTATTGGTGTATGGTTCATGGCCCTTCGACATCAGATGGTCTTCACGCACTTGTGTATGAAGAACTAACATACTAAGCATGTGAAAATTTATAAACACTCTTGCAAATTTTTGCAAGTTCCCAATTCTTCCTCTTTATTGTAGTGAGAAATAACAATGTTATTCGTTGATACTTACAAATTTGTTATATTCAACGAATCTTTTCGCTCGCCATAGTCTTAAGAGAACGTCATCCTTGTAAGAGGTTCCTGACGCTGACAAAGGAAATCCTTCAGTCTTGAGAGCTAGATTTTTTTTGTGTGTGTGAAAAATTGTTTCCTCACTAATTTCGGGTAGCTAATTAGTGAGGTCATAGTCACTTGTTTGGGAAATTCGTTGTTTACCCGATACGCTTTGATAAACTTGTCACAACGAGCCTAAAATTGATGGACAAAGCATTATATATTCTGAATGCGTGTTTTGTTATCTCTCAAATAAGATATATATCATAGCAAAATGACAATTGAGGACATTGCCGGAAGACGGGCGCATAGATCTATGTGCCCTTTTCCGCCAATCACTTTAAACGATCTTCCATGTTCTTTTCTAAATGTCCTGCAAATTTTAAGTCAATATCTCTATTCGTTAGCTTGGTAGAAAGAAATATGTAGAAAAGTTTCCGCAAGTGAAAACTGCTGTCTTGCTTTCGGACCCTGCTGGCGGACAAAACCTCAACTCGACAATGATCAAGTTTTGTTTATGGTTCAGCAATGTGTTTGATATAAAACTTCTTCATATGTTTTCCGTCAGAGGCCAATCATTTACACAGTACGACGGAAACATTGGTTTGGTCAGATCACACATAAAAACAACTGAATTTGTTCATCACCGGGAAAAAAGACGTTCTTTTCGATTGAAAGTTAATGGGAGAAATTAGTGCCATAGCTAGAATGGCGAGGAAAATATTTCGGGACGGTGATTTTAAATCCAAAATGACGACTATTTCAAAATATTGTAATATTTTCCTAAACTACTCTTGATAATATACGTGTATGCCAAATTTCGTATCTCTAGCTCAAACGGTGTTGAAAACGAATTTTTGAGGTCCGCCATTTTGGAACCAAGATGGCGTCTTTGGAGACATTTTGTAATATTTTCGTAACTTATTGGTGATGATATACCGTCATACAAATTTTCGTTTTTCTATTTCTAGCCGTTTAGGCTATTTATTCCATGAAAAATGCTTTTTTGGCAGCCATTTTGGATTCAAGACGTTAACTTTTTCAACATTTTGTAATATTTTCTTAATCTTCTAGTAATGATGTACCGTCAGACTAAATTTCTAGCTCCACCCCTTTAGGCTGTGTACTGGGTTCCCAAAACCTTGGTATTTTTAGGTGCGACATACCAGTTATTGCAGATTGATTTTGTTGTTCAGTCTCAAGAACGAAGAGATTAGAAGAAATATTTGCTTAGGCAATTTAACAAAGCTATTGTTATAGTCATTTTCAATGTTCTTTTGTATTAGACACTGTGCTTAGAATTGTTTGCGATTTCTTTCTTCAACCTAATCACCACGAAATCTTTGATTGCCGGAAGGACACATAACATGCATACCGTACACAATTTTCCATATATTTTCATGGAAACTTTGAATTTTATCAGGTTAGTTAACAGTTTTCAAACCTGATTCTATGCCCTTTATACTGGTACCATTGACATAAATATTATTTCAAAAACTTCTTGATAACATTGAACCTAAATCTTTACCAACTATTTGCCGAAAATGCGTTTATGATCTATGTGCCCTTCTTCCGGCAATGTCTTTAATTGTTGGGTGCAAAGTAACATACCAGACAAAACTATAAAAAATCGCTCAATTTCATGTTCGATGTGACAAGTTTACTAAAGCGGGTAAACAACGCATTTCCGAAATGAGTGAATATCACCGCCCTGATTAGCTACCCGAAATTAGTCAGAAAATCAATTTTCACAAAAATCTTGTTCTCACGACTTAAGGACTTCCCTTGTGAGTGAAATGACGATCTGAAATACGGAAAAAGTAGCCGGCATAGCATCTCTTCCATTCCCCGTCACTTTTCAAGAACTTTGTGTTCGAGGAGGACGCCATCCATAAGACTTGGAACAGGTTCAACTGCCAGTTCAAACCTAAAATGTAAACTACCTGTGCAAATAATCATGCTTAATGTAAAATAATAGTTTTAGATTACATGAACAATGATACATTCAGTCATTACCTTAACATTAACTTCAATTTAGTGATCTTCAATGTAATGTCCATAACGAATGTAGATGCTTTGCTCTGGAATCTCCATATATCAGGTTGGGGTTAACAACCAGGTTAATTCATGTTGTCCTTTTCTAGAACAAAGCGGAAGAAAGATGCTCCTTCCTTTGGAGAAAAACAAGAAATAACTTTATTTCTTTTGGTAAAGGTTAGGGAACCTCCTTTAAAGACTAAATTCGTAATAATCTGTCCTGCAAGGTTCACTGCAGTGAAAAACGGAACTGGAGAAGTTAAAGTAATAATAGCTTTGAACAATTTAAAGATAATTTGGTGCTGATATGTCTGAAGAACGTTCCTGAGTCCAGAGTCAAAGTAATTTATGTAGATGGGTGGATGATGTGGGGGAATACTAGCGAACATGTAGGCAATAAAAGCTTCTGGTGACGTTCGCGTGTCGCCTGCACGAAAATTCAAACAAGTTCTGGTCTTGTCTAATATAAAAGGCGTTGATAAAATACTCATTATTCTCCTTGGGAAATATGGTGCAGACTCCATGATGAGACATTTAATGGAGGCTTCTAAAAGTCGATGAACTATTGAACATTCATTGTCCGTGTGTACGTAGGCACAAGAGGTGACCAATGATTTATGGGCTCAATGTGTGTTTGGTGAAAGGGTAAGCAGTGGCCATCAGTTAAGCATAAAACGAATACAAGAAAACACCTCAGCCGGATTTTAAGT
The DNA here is from genome assembly GCA_022664845.1 of Lepisma saccharinum. Taxonomy (NCBI): domain Eukaryota; kingdom Metazoa; phylum Arthropoda; class Insecta; order Zygentoma; family Lepismatidae; genus Lepisma; species Lepisma saccharinum. The sequence goes on from JAGDQP010005328.1 coordinate 57,275, forward strand.
TATTTAACTGTGTAGAAGTAAACGCCCTATTTCCACATGCGTGTTTATCATTCAAAAACATATGTTGGATCTCTATATTTTAAACCAAGTTTCAGTTTTAACAGCGTTGTGTCTGTTGCTGCTAGGGAAGCTTGCCTAATATGGTGCAGATAGTTTGCTCTGGAATCATTATATTTACCACTTAAGATTTACAACTTTGCTCTGTGCTGAACAGAATAGGAACTGTTCCGTACTGTAATCAAAGTATTTCATTTGCTCCAGACAGTTTGACAGTTTTGAAGGTAAAATAGAAAATATGGGCTATACAAACGATGAGATTCAGTAGGGTCAATCTCCTGCCAGACAAAACAGTCTGTTCAAATATACTTATATTATCTCGTTTTATTATTACAAAATTTACTGCCCACTGGAGGCATTTTTAATTAAATTGAATTTATTTTCGGCCTTTAGGCATCTTTTGGCTAAAGCCGTAGAGACATTTTTAGAAAAATCTATATAGATCAAAAGTTGAATCAGTTAGTGAAACAAAATTACTGATCACGTCTGTTTCTAAATGATAGGGTGTGAGGCTAAAATTAGGAGATTTTTTTGTATTTCGGAAAATAAGGTACTTCACTTCAGAATTAAACTCACCAGCATGTCCCTCATAACCCTCGGATACAAAATTATACGAAAATCGGATGACTTTTCAAACTAAGGCCGTTTTGGACTGCTACCATCTTCGATTTCGTAATTCGATATTTCGTCCTTAACGTTGTTACCATCATTTAAGAATTTCATGTAAAGGGCATGCTGTTTCATGTTGGCAATTGAACTTATTTTATTGCAGAATCGAACTCAGAGCCATCCGGACTCCTGGATATAACAAAATTCAAGAAGAGCGAAACTTTTCAAAATATTTTTTTTTAGATGTGGCCATCTTGGATTTCATTTTTTTTTTTTTTAACTTCATAAGCAAACTCAGCTTCCCTTGGAATTCCTAAATTTGAAATTTTACTTAAATCGGACTAATCATTGAAATTGTTACGGCTGATTTGGAAGAAACTTGAAATTACATTTTTCTTTTATGTGAAAAAGTCTCAAATTTTCTTTTGTTATGTATACCTTGTTTTTGTCGCTGCGTTGATTTGTCGCTACGTCATTTTCACGCGAACGCTATTTTGGCAGTGGCATTTCTGTGACATTTGATGTACGTTACTTTGGCTCTGTGTCTGCCTGTTCCGGTTTGACATACTCTGTTCTGGCGACGTCTTTCTATTATATAAGCGTGAGCAATATATAACGTGTTTATGAACTACACCGATAAACTTTTGGAGATGATTCCTTACATCGAAACAAGACGAAATTTCTTCTGACAAATTTACGAAATCTGCGTAGTTTCGGAGCTACAGGCTGCCGAAAGTTTGGGAAAATGAACTTTAGAGCTTCATGTTTCTAACACTAGCAACAACAGAGCTAATGCGGTGTGGTACCGTCGAAGACTTTAAATCTGCTCTATTTGAAAATGCATATTCCAAAATTGTGCGATTAGTGTGCAATGTATTCCTTTTAAAAAAGTAGGTAATTCCGGTATATTTCTGAAGTAGAAAGTCGAAATGAACATGAATTAAACGACTTCCCGTGTAAGTGAAGATGACATATGTCATTCCCAGCATCAATCGGACAATTATATTAAATCTCTTTGATAAATAAATATAACGTTCGATAAAATTTTGTAATTGGCTTGTAATGCAACCACGCATTAAAAAATGCTCGGTATATGAAATATACTTGAAATATCGACTAGGCGCAAACGAATTATTGATTCCTGGTGGAAAACCGTTCTATTTATGCTCATTTCGTCCTATGTTTACTTCCGAGAATTTCTGGGAACCCCTTAATTCCTTTGGGCAATCCCTTGCGCGCCGATTGCGAAATTTTGAAATAAGCATTTTTGCATAATGCAAGTTTAAAATCTTTGACTGTACCATGCCGTATCAGCTCTACTTCTCGTGGTGTTAGAAATATGAAGCCCTAATGTTCATATTCCCACGCTTTCAGCAGCCTGTAGTTTTGAAACTATGCAGATTTAAAAAAATTGTCAGAGGAACTTTCGTCTTGTTTTGATGTGAGGAATCACCTCCAGAAGTGTATCGGTGTAATTCATAAACACGCTGTGGAAGTGTTCAGGAGGATAGACGAGGAGAAACGCCTCATAAAAAACATAGGAAGAAGGAAGATAAGTTGAATTGGCCACATACTAAGAAAACACTGTTCTCAGAGAAGACTTAGGGCAATATTGAAGGGAAGAGAGGGAAAGAAACAAAATGGTTTGGAACGTTGACTAATGTGAAGAAAGGAAAAAGTTACCAACTAACGAAGAAGGAGGCATAAAAGAATTGTAAACGAATGCTGTAGAGTCGAGCGTGTCTTAGGCCAAACCACCGAAAAGGAAGACAATAGTTCGTCATGTTAATGTCATAAGTTTCAATATTTTGCTGCTATTTCTTACTTTAAATGTTGTTCTAACCTACATCTGCATGAAACGTGGAAAACATTATTCGAATGACCGTCTCTGTCTCAATTACTTAATAAAATTATATAGTAATGTGGAAACAAGACAATATAAACACAATAGTGTTGTTGAGCAGTTATTGTCTATTCTAATTACGTTTAATCCCATTACAGACCAAACAACAAAATAATATGTATAAATTATTTATCAATGTCAGATTTTGCGTGCAGTAACTTGTAGTCTTAGATAATGCGTGTGAAGCCTCCAGAAGACTTTTTTCACCTTCAACTGTTATATGCAAATCTATATTTTGTCTCAATATTATTACATAATATTACACACTTTTGGTACATATTTAGGAGAAAGTGAATACATTTTCTTTTAACACTTGAGCGAGAAACATTGTTGCCATCATATGAATGCCAAAATTCACCATATCAATTTTACAAGCATAACTTCTTTAGTTTGCCACACTCCTTCTACATTACTCATGATGCTTACTAAGAAAGTTATTTGAACAAAATAAAACTATAGGAAATAAAGCTGTTCGACTATTCTGGTGTTAAAAGTCGTTTAAAATTACTGACTTTCATTGTGAGTTAAAAAATTTTCTTTATCGATATTCGTAACGATTTTTGTCCCTTATCTCGTATATTGGAAAATTGATTATTTAATTTCTGTTGTCAGTTAATTGTGTTTCATGGGTATTTTCACTAGTAGCTAGTTCAAAACCTGTTACTGTTCACATCAAGACGTAACATAAAAAAGTTTGATGCACGCGCGTACGTTCACGAAAAACTGTATTGCGGGAATATTATATATATATACGGAGAGGGGGTGGGCACCTTTGAACACGTTGTTGGGTAAATTTAATTTTGCTTCCTCACACCCAGAGAATTTATTCAGGGATATAAATAACATATGTATGGGAATATATACAACTCTCCGAAGAAAATGGCGTACTTCATTATCCCCTTAAAGCAAGGATAAGAAGTGGGAGACTATCATTTAAAGATGCCCCGCTAGAAGGGTAGGGTAGCTTTAAACACATCCTTAATTTTATTACAAGAACGTTTATTTTCTTTGTAAATGCTTGTAAATACAAATACGGAAGCAGAAGAAAGTAAACTAAAGTTTTACTAGCCATAGAAAGAATATAAACTATGCAGTTATTAATAAACGTTGAACTTGCTTGCTTATTTCTTTATTGGTGTTATTAGGTTTGCATAACCATTAGGCTTGCATAAACTTTGAACTCGTACAAATTTTGTTTAAAATATTACACATAGCCTACTTGAAATGCTTTTGCACTGTTAATATGTTGCAAAGTAATTTTTCTTCTCAACAGTAAGTTTTAGCTATAGGGACATAAGCTGCTATCTTGTTCAAATATACTCACTCCCTTCTTTTTGTTCGAAGCTGCCCCAGTACGTCCAATTACGCATATTTTGCTATTATGGAAGAAGAGTTATCAGAAAGCAACAAGGACAATTTAATGCGTGAAGGAGTGTAGTTACTTCGTAAGTTAACATGGAAAGATATGCTATAGTTCTCTTCTCTCCAGAAGCTTACAATCTCTGATATTAATTTTTACTTTGCTACCCACAAATTACATACATCAAGTACCATACTTCATCAGGTAACGCACACAAATGGTTAACAACAAATGGCAGCGGTATGGCATGATGTTTGCAATTTATAAATCTTGGACAAAAGAAATTTCATTTTATAAATTATAAGTTCTCTCTCGACTGTTCTAAAGTACGGATATATATATATATATATATCCTCTCCCAACACGTCTGGTCAGCGTGGGAGCAGTAGACCACCTCCTCCTTCCGGGAGAGACCTTATCCACTAGTGGATTGAATATGGCTGTGTATTATTATAATATATATATATATATATATATATATATATATATATATATATATGGATGAGGATAGCAGCAAACTAACATATGTACACAGATAAGCCACAAAACGTTGTATAGATTTATACCATTTACTACACATATGGTCCAGATACGTATCATACTTAAATATTAAAATAATGCATTTTTGAAAAACACTGCGCAAGAAAAAAAAGCAGAAAACAGAAAATAACATTCAGCTTTTGCGCCACAGCTATAAAAGGAGATGAAAAGGTTGCCGTAAAAATCAACAAATGAATAGTTTGAAATAATGACATCAACAGACTTAGGTCAATAGCTTATCTGGTTTCCATCATAGCCTCCAAATATGCCTTTTCTTTTCAGATCAATATCATTTTTCAATTTAAGCCAAAATTTAAATGTCAAGGGTATCGTTGGCTTAAGTCATACTATTATTTGAGTCATGTACGGAATATGTGTCATTCTGCATAGACAATAAAAAAATATGTTATCAAAAGTTCAAGCGACTGCTGAGAAGTGTGAATCATTTTATTTAAATTGCAGATTCTTGGCAAAATTTAATCAGATTTTGCAACCCTGTTAATAAATAAACAGTCTCTTTTCGACACAAACATTCATAAACATAATTAGTTAATTATAATACGAGACTAGATTGTAAGTAAGAAAACAGACGGATCTTGGGAAAACCGATTTGACAGGACATTGTATATTCAGGTGTTGACAAACACCTTGTCTTATCCAATTCGCAACATCTGACCTTCACTACTGTTGTAAACATAAATTGACGTAATGACCAGGGGATGCATATATTAGGAGTGACGACTGTATACACGCAGAGATTTCCCTACAAAATTTGAGGTTTGGGATAGCAGACAAGGAAGTAATTTGCTATTGCTTACTTTCGTCATGTCCAATCGTTTGCATAATAACCTACCTTAGTCGTTGTCCATTCATTTGCATAATTTCAAACGTCCATTCTCTTTACGTATCAGTTTCAACGTTGAGATTTTACGATAACTGTAACTGAATACATGCAAGTAAATAACAGCTAACACTTTTACTCTTTTGGGAAACCTTTCTTTGTTGTGATGTCGGAAGAGATTTTCAAGTTTACAGACATTGATGATTGAAACCTACCAAAAGGTTTGTATAAAGACCATTCAAATGAAGCGTGAACAAATCAGGGTTGCCACGCGTCCTGGAAAACCTGGAATACCTGGAAAATAAAAGTTGTATTGGAAAGGTCCCTGAAAAGACCTGGAAGTTTGTAAACGGAGGCAAAACCTAGAAAAGTTCTGGAAAACCTGAAAAAGTCCTAGAAATTGCCTGGAAAATCAGAAACAATGTCAGAAAAACTCAGAAAAACACTTTATTTTGGTACTACATTGTCTAAAGGATAAATTGAAACTCGTTTGTTCAGAATTATAGTGTAATCTATGCTCTAAATGTTTATGTGTGGGAGGTTGGTGGTCTTTCTACTGCATTTCTTCCAACAGGGTTGGTTGGCAGGGAGACCCTTCTGTAGACCTGTAATTTACTCATTTTGTAATCCAGCTAATCCAATATATTTTTGCAACTTTTGGTTGTTAGAAGATTGTAACAAATTTGTGGAGCAGTGGCTGCTCCTCAGGTGAAGTTGGTGAAGTTCAGCTTCACTTATTATTTTGATATACATTAACTAAATACGCACTAATAAGTATTAATTGGGCCAGATAGTCATTCATCATCATCTAAGATCGAATAGTGGCATTATCAGTATCCTGTCTAAGCCTAGACATCCCAGGATAAACGTTAATGAACAAGGATAGTAAGAATGTGTTAATGCATGTTGGTAGTAGTACTCCACCTATTGTTTGTGTCACGAGCCGCCACTGGGGTGGAGTGCAAAACCTTGCAGTAACTAAGAGACTCCTAATGAGTGCAAAGTGTGCCAGCATGAGGTACTAAGAAGCCCTTGAAGATAGGAGGAAGACAAAAAGAAGTGAACAGTGAGTGAAGAGAAAGACTCTCAGTGATAAGTGCTGTGCAGAGGAAAGGTTAAAATGGCTGAAAAAGAATGTTAGTGTTCTGGATAAAGAAGCCTTTGAACTTGCAGAAGATGCCGAAATGAAACAAAATCTCATCTTGCTTGTTAAATCAAATGCATTACGCCGTAGTGTTTAGGACAAGAAGAATTAAATATCAGTGTTGGAAGAAAACATTTCCAAGCTGTTGGAGCAGATAAAGAATTGTAAAAACTTGCAGACAATATGGTTCGGTAAAAATGACATTTAGAATATAATAAATCCATATGTGGTTTATTATTGATTTGTATGAGAATGTTCCATAGTACTTTGTCATTAGATTTTAAAATATTAATAAACTGTAACCAGAAAGATGGTTGGTAGGAAGCTAAAATGTTGTCACTATGCATTACACAACCATTGCCATGAATGCAGTCATGTACGTAAACGTAAAAACAGAAGGAAAATATATAATCAGATTTAACATATATATTATTACTTTCGATAAGACAACATTTGAGCTACTGAGGCTATGGGGTGTTCTCAATGTCGAAGTCCAGTAAATACATTATTATTTCTTAACAAATTTTTTATGATTAGGTATCCCGTACGTACCCTTGTTGTTGAGTACTGAGACCACAATAAGGCTTATTTGCATTATTGCTCAATAGCGTTATCTTTATGCAATGAATTTTGTGCAATGTTAAAAATAATGACGTTTAGAATATACACAGTGGTGGTATCCTTTATAAAAAAATAAAATTGTTTTGAATATTGGTTACTATGTTTTGTCCTTGAAATTTTAGGAAATAACCTGAAACCCCCCTGGAAAAATGAAGTGGAGTTTGAGTGGCAATCCTGACAAATATTATTTCACCATGCACTGCTAAAAACTTTCGGAATCATTCCTTGAAAAAGTAAAGTAACTATCAATGTCTGAAAAATTCCAGTAACTGGGCTAATAAAAACCTCTTTTAATTTTCACAAATACTTTTCAGTTTTCAGGAACAGAAGTAAATGGACCATGAAGAGAAATTTGAACGTAGGTTGTTCAGTTAGAAATCCAGCGTCTTACTGACTGGACTAAACTGCCAGTGATGAAAAATTACTGGATGGAAACAATATAGAGTGGCAGAAATACACTGTCAGAACCCAGAAAACATAAAACAGTTACTCCTATGATTTACGCCATGTTTTAATAACATTTTCCTATTTGACAATTAGGGATCGAAATCCCCAGTCACTGAGAATATGGGCCAATTTCTGCTGAAATATCTTATCAAAATGGCGGCAGAAAACACTTGATCAAAATTGCATGTTTGGGTACAATAAGACACCTTTTTCTCTTTCTGCGCATGTGCGAATATCACACTGGAGCTGAAGTCTGAGACCCTTCAGTAACGCATGTGAAATATCTATGTGTTTTTTTTTTTTCAGAATTAGTCTGAAACATTACTGAATATTTTAAAGAACTTCCCCAAACTTTTTAACAGGCACGTCCAATACATATTATAAGGTTTGAGTGGACATTGTTAACTCGAGCGTTGAAAGACGTATCCCATCCGTTCACAGGCTTATGAACGTGATCCGCTTAGAGAAAATATATTGAACATATTGGATAAAAAACTATGATGTTCACTAACCAATTCCTAAATGGCGGAGTGAATCAATGATTTTTCATTCTTGTTGTCTTCTCTAGCTACCCAGGGGTGTTGCGCGAACCCTTTGTTAAATATTTAGATTTATTCCGATCCCTTTGTTAAATCGTTTGGAGTACATCCCTGTTCACCCTAAAGGATGCTCTTGAGTTTAGCCACAAGATATTGTAAGTTTACAAAGTGTTTCCTGGGGTCATACACATTATATTCTAGTAAACTGCTAGCATTTTCCAGCAAAATATGACAGAGGAATGATCTTCGCAACAATCTTAAACTACAGTATTTTATATCGCCCAAATATTGAGATATTTAAAGGAAAGGGATACCACAGCAATGTAAGAAAACCAAATTGTTACGTGACATCACATTCCAAGCTGTTCCTGAAACTTTTGATCTGCTATTAAATCACGGAAATAGTGAAGGCAATCAAAGTAAAGGAGTTACTATCGCTAACAGTAAACTAGTCACCGGAGAAAAGACGTTCTTTTCGATTGAAAGAGATATTCAAGAAATTATTGCCATAACACATGCCCCCTCTTGAATATATTTTTAACCTTAACCTTCTTTAACTCACAATGTTTCTGAAATTGTGACCTAACCTGCAAGATAAATAAATATGTGTATACACTAAAATCAAAAGAGCGGATTCTGCTCAAATCAAGCGGAAAAAGTGACCGCTCGTTTAGAGCGAATTTTCATCGGAGCAAAGATGAGAAATTTCCGCTCGAAAAAAGAGCGAAAATCTGTGGTAGTCTATTTCAATGGAAACCTAGATATTGTATTTGTATAGATGAATTTCCATCTATTCAGATACAATTTACATCTTGTGAACATGAAAACGACGCAATAAAATGTTCAAAAGTGCGAAAGGGAGCATTAATTCATATGTACTAAAAAGAAAAGTACTGTACTTGTGAATGAAAATGAGTAAAATAAAGCTAAACCTGGAGGAGATTTGAACCCAGTACCATTCGATCAGCTATCCAACGCGTTAACCCCTCAACCAAGGGTCCAACTGCGAGAGTGCGTCCTCAGAATTGTTTCTTTCGTCTCGTCAGGTACTTGATTACAACGTTGAAAGATTTCTTGTACGTACATATCTTACTCCTGACGTTTTTTGGTGTATTTTGCTAACAGAGAAGTTTTAAAGTTCTGTTTTCTCATTTTTAACTATACATAACGCTATAAATTTCACAGTATAGCTTAGTCTTTCGATGGCCTTTGCTTTTACAAATGGCGAAGACCAATGTTGACTAGTAGCCATGCCCATGATGCATTGCAAATCGTTCTAAAAAGAGTGGAATTCAAACCGATATACAAAGATGGTAAAATTCACTCCTAAACGATGAGAAATTGAAGCACCAAATCACTCTAAAAAGATGAAAAATCGCTCTTTCACCTTTGACGACTCAATAGAAAACCGCTCTTTTAAGAGTGAAAAAATAAATTACATCGAAAAGAGCAAAATTACATCGAAAAGAGCGAAATTACATCTACAAAGAGTACATTTTCCATCCAACGCGATAATGTTTTGTTAGAAACCACTCTTTTTCGATCGAAAATTCCGCTCGAAAAGGAGCGGTCCCGCTTTTCCGTCTAAAAAGAGTGAAAATTCCGCTCTTTTGATTTAGTGTGTATGAGAATGATTTAAAATTGAATGTGAGTATGAATATTAATATTGAAATTAATGTGAGTATGCATAACTAACTCTGTGTCTTACGGAACTCGCTAGTCTATCACCACAGTAACAAAGGTTCGCCATTGAATTCTACTCTGGGCAACATCAAACCAGTTTTCATCACAAACACCCACCTCTCGAAGATCTCTTCCAATGTTGTCCTCCCAACAACGTTTTGGTATCCCAAGCGGCCTCTATCCTTCCGGTTTCCCAACAACAACGGAATATAACCTTCGTTTCTCCCCCGTTCCCGCTACTAGTCCAGGACCCACCATATGGTCCCGTAAATAATATGTACAGAGAATTTTATTAATGGAATGTGTTTTAGAATCATTCTAAATTATTTTTTCTTGGGTAGACATTCCAGTTTTGGGACCTTTTCTCGGTATCCGCTATTTTCCAAAATGGTGGATAAGAAAAATGGCATTTTAAAAATTCTTTTAAAATGCTCGTCGGGTGTCGAAATGTATGTTTCCAAGACTGACAAATACAAATACAACATTAGTTTGGTAGTGTAAGTATTTATTTATTGTATATCAGCCATTTTCCAAAATTGCGGATCAAAATAATGGAATAAAAAATCACTTAGAATCCTCATCGTGGTGTCGAAATATATGTTTTCAAGGGTCCCAAATACAACTACACTGTTGTTTTGTCCATCTGAATGGTTGATTTTGTTACATTCGACATTTATAAATGGTGTATACGAAAAATGAAATAATACAGTTTTACTGAGGATGTTCATCATTGTCTAAATATGTTTTCGGTGAATGAATGAAGATGTGATATTTTATTATCTGAACATCTATTTGTACTATATGTGCCAGTTTTAAGTGATGCATAAGAATTTTATTAATTATACGTGTTTGAGGGTCATACCAGATAATTTTTTGCTTGAATAGACATTCTAGTGTTAGAACATTTTGCCGGTATATATGATTTTCCAAAATGGCGGATACGAAAATTGTAATTTCAAAATTAACTTGGAATGCTCAGTGGTGTCAAAATACAGGTGCCCAATACCAATATAATGTTAGTTTGGTAGTCGTAAGTATTTTGTTATATACAGGGTGTCAAGAAAAGATGGTTTGCGTATTTTTTTTCTTTTATCTATCTACGGTCATATTGTTGTCATGTGCCTTTGGCCCTGTTCATAAGCCTACTTTCTGTGAACGAGAGACCCGTAGAAACATTAACAATCAACTTCGTAGATTGTGATTGTCATGATTACGAATTACGACGTGTGTTTTCATCAATGGTGTTTTTGTTGTGGAGCTACTATAAATATATATAGTGCCTATGCAAGAGACATCCCAAAGTGGAACTTTATCTCCTCCCATTCCAGATGAACACTTAGGAAGAGCATACTAAACCAGGATAACATCAGATTTGACCATATAATTACATAAACAGTGTTACCGTGTATATATGACGTCATAAACAATTCGTTGTGTGTATTCCAGTGTTTAATTAAAATATGAGCTCATTCCAATCTGAGTTTGGACCAATATGATATAGCCCAAGGCTGGTTATTGTCAGTTATGTGAATAGTGTTTGTTAAATGAAGTGTGAAATGAGTGGGTGTTCGTAAGTTATCATCTTCTGAATCACAATTGGAATAAATCTCTATTATATTTGTTATCGGATCCACATATTTCATTTCCTGAAGCCACCAACCTACGGTTTTCTTTGATGAGCGAGGTCGTCTGTGTTGTTAAGTACTACATTTTCAGTGCTGTATATGTGTCTTTGCTTTACAGGCTTACAGCGTCGTGTGAGCGGATGGCAGACCTTAAATTGTTCTGTTTTGCTTTCCAATTCGCCCTTGGAGATTGCAATGTGTACCTACTGTAACCCTTTTATTTTGTTTTCTTTCCCTGAGATTTGCTAACTCATGAACTCCTGTGTAAATTCATTTTCACCTGCTAATCTGTGAAATTTGACCCTTAAAAGTAAGAACCACAGGAGATATTTGTGTTGTCTTTCCTCCAACACTCCCCATTTGGAAATTTGCATTAATTTGAATAATATCTGCATGAGATTTTTTTTTATTTTTGAATATAATTTATTGAGTTGTCCTGAAACCTGTTGTTAGGCAGTAAGGCATTCTCCAAATTCCGACCCCAACGTGGAGGACTTTACAATTTCTGGCGCCGAACGTCACTGCAGTTTACAATTCCTGGCCCAACAATGTGGGGTTGTTTACAACGGTCATCATGTTTTGGGAAATGAGTTGAATATAAGACTGCAATTTATAGACGTGATGTTTAGAACTATCAACAGGATGATGGTGTAATAAAATGTGTGGCGTTGAACCACAGCGTTGCTACAGGAAAAATGCCCGATTTGGGATATCTCAAATGGGTCATCATGAAAAAAAATATGAAATTTGATCTCGAGGAAGCTTTGTATGTGCTCAAATCACAGTAAAAATAGAAATTCTTATTTTTGAGTGGTTTGGTGAAGAAATAGTTGTTTATGGGATTTAAAATTATGCCTTTCAAGCCATGTAGTAACATGAAGCTGGATATACACATATAATCCGCTTGCATTGACCAAACCAATTAGAAATATAAGTTGCAATTTTGTTTGTGAGATGACCAGTAACAAGGCTTCCCTGACACTAAATTTTAGTTTTTTAAATTAGATATTTAAGCCCGAAATCCTCCATTTTTCGACGAAAGGCCATGTTTGAACCCCCGTAGAAATAAAGGGATGTAGCCTATTTCAACCAAATTATTTTTTAAATATAGACACTGTTAGGTAGGTTTAAACATTACAAATGACTGCAGCCTTATATTTGACTGCTTCACAGAAATAAATTGTGGTCTCTTTGAAGATACCACATTTGCATTTGCATAATATGACGGCGGAGGAACTCCATTTGCACTGACCCAACAAGCCAAATGCCAACCAAGACAGCAAATGGTCGGGGAATTTAGTTGGGCCGGCGTCGGGAATAGGCAGAACCCAAATCAGTAGTCAGGAAATAGATGGGGGAAGGTCGGCGTGCAGCCATAAGTGGCGTTTGGTCGTCGGGCCATTTTCGGGCTGCCATCGGTCTCTGACTTGCCGGCATAGAGGCGAAAACTCGACCATCTCCAGCACTTGATGGTGAGAAAAGGATGGGACCAGCCCATTGCCTTAAGTCGGGAAAAGACGGCTGCCCTCCCATTTTCTGATGGTTGAGAAAAGAGTGGTGTCCCGTCTTTTCTTGACGGTCGGGAAATAAGCGAGGTCCCACCCACTTCCTGGTGTTCGGGAAACGGTTGGGGTCTGACAATTTTCCGAAAGTTTTAATCTGGAATTTATGTAACTCAAGTATCGGCATTCCGTTGCAAAAGAATTCTGCCGGTAGTTTAGAATATAGAAAGATGAAAAGGGGAAACGTTCTTTACATTTGTTAAAAACAAAAGTGCTGTATGTGGGGTCAGCAACTTATAATTTATTATTAATACTAGTTGTTGCCTTCAGCGTCACTACTCGGAAGCCGTCTTCTAGTATTTGGCTGTACGAAAGTGGATAAAGCACTGCAGAGCTGTTCTAAGAGTATCGGGTTCGATCCCAGCACAGACCAGCGATTTTTTATTTTTTTAAAATAAGAAATTACTTTTTATTTATTTTTTTCATTTCTACTTTCGAAATATGCACTTCTTTTGACACCTTACCGAACATCAGCGATATAGGTTAGTTAAAGCCAGATTAGACATAAATTTCAGGTATCGAGCTTAAACTGTTTGGCCTGGTCGTTGATATGTCAATCAGTCAGGATTTTTATTTTATATATAATAGAGTATTATTATTATTAGTAGTAGTAGTAGTAGTAGTATTGCCTTTTCAGGGTATTATGTTACAAATTCAAATTGCCTTATCCTTAAAAGATTATGAATACTAACGTAAAATTTTTAATCTGGGATCTTTAGAACATTGACCGAGCCGCCGTAGCTCAGTGGTAGCATTCTCTGCGCGTAGCATTCGGGAGCCCGTGGGTTGAATCCTAGCGATCGACCATCCTGATTGAAGTTTTTCCACGGTTTTCCTCAGTCACACCAGGCAAATGCTGGGATGGCACCTACAGCATAGACCCTGGTCGACATCTTTTCGAATCCTTTCCCCTCCCCTATCCCGGACCAAGCGTTATAAATAAAATGCAAATTGAAAGCATAGAGGGAAAATTTTGAATTAGTAGTTCCCTTGTGCAAAACAAAGCATCATAAATTATTGACTGAATCTGACAAAGATTGTATTTTTAAACGTTTAATCAACAACCATTACGTAAAATATTTGTATTGCTATCAAACTTCTATATTTAACACCTTCTTGTTTAGCTGTATATCTATCTGCTATCTGTATATCTATATGTATCTTGTATGACTTAGGCTGTATTGGCATCATGCTGTTCGTAGAACATTAATATTGCATTACATTATTATTACCACAACAAATGTAGTGAATATTTCTCGTTACTAATAAGTGGCTAAATAAAACCTTAAAATTTATAATTCGTGTATACTGAGAAACATCGAGTATCAGGTGATAATAGTAGTACAATCACAATATTTTGATGATCCTCTGAATCTAGAAAAAGTGACAGTAATCCTGGTGGAAAAATAGGAGTTTTGTTGCAGTTGTAGTTGCATATAATGAATATAGTGTCTGCATTACTATATTCCATTTCTGACTTCCAGAAGTATCTTATTGACAAAAGGTTTTCGGACATTTAAGCCCGAAATCCGACATTTTTCGCAAAGGATCATGTTTGAATCCTTGTAGAAGAGAAGGGGTGTGATTCAGGACCATGATTATTTGCGTGCATACACTCGGTTAGTAGGTCTAAATATTACAAAATTTAGCAGAATTTTATTCAATCCCTTCACCTCAAGTTAAATATCAAATTTTACACAATTTGTTACTTATTTTACAGCATAATTATTGGAATAAAGAAATTAATTTTCAGAAAAAATGATTAGATATGTTAAAAGTACACTTCAAGAGCTACACAGCGGTTTTTGATTAAGCTCTCTATCTCTTCTGGTTCTTGAGATATTCAGATTTCCGTACATGTCTACGAGAATAAAAAACGCCACCCGCCATTTTGGAAATATGGTCGCCCCGCGAGAAATAAGGGCATAGCATTTCTTTCAAAAGTGGTTCTGATATCTTCAGGTATGTAGAAACCCACGTACAAACAATATTTTTTTTCTAACATTGGATGATTTGTCGTGGAATGGCCCAATTACGTATGTTTCAGTTTCTGGCATAACGTGTGAGGAGAAGTGCTAATAACTTCAAAAGATTAAAACAAACCGCCTTACTCAAATTATACAATAAATAGTTTATTTTACTCTGCATTGCTGTGATCACCCGTAAGACGAATAAAGTGCATATATAATAATACACAACTTTAGCAGTAAATTAAATAAACGCAGATGCAAATGTACTCATATTTATCGATTATAGTACTATCTTTAAGAACGTAAATCCTATGCTGCAATGAGAATATTCAGAGGTAACTTCCGTGTGACAAATAGATGCAGACAAATACACTACACACACTTATTTATTGCTATTACACGATTTACTTAATTTGTATTTAACGTCCCACCGACGCTCTGTCAACACCCACCACTTCTCTGATTTTATATTTTAAGGGCAATGTAAAGCCAAGATATACGACAAGGGATGGCAGCACTATCTCCGTATATGTCTAATGTATCTTTATCGTTGCATGAAATTTCAATGCTGCTCCTACAAATTCAAACCTAGAGAGTTCAAACTTTCAGGGACGAAAGTTCATAACCAATTGTAGAGTTCTATCCGTGCCGATTTTTAATTTTCTTTCTTGTTCATTGTTAAAATCTTTTCATTGTTGTTATGGATATAATGTTTGCATAGTTTCGAAGTACTGCATCATTACGTATTTCAATGAATGTTACTTTTTTTCTACACTTAATAAAATTTCGACATATCTTATTGCACTTGAAAGAAGAAAAATACATCTGTACTAACGTTTCCTAATTGCGAAGTTTCATCTTCGGGTACTCGAACCGAACATCTTTGGTTTACAGTTTCCGAAGATACCCGAAGTTGGACTTGGAGAATTTTCAGCTGAAAAATGCCCTAATCAATGCGGTCATCCTTTTTGGAACAATTTTCTATTTTGTTCAATACAGACATACATTTTTAAGCATAATGTTCCTAAATTACTTAAAAAAATAACCTACCGACACCGGAATGTGCAAAGTTTCTTACGCACTACTTTAAATGATACATATAATACAAACAACTATTCATAAGAGAAATTACACATCACCTTTTCATTAATTGACTCCGAAAACATATATTTAAAACAATGATGACCATTCTCAGTAGATCTTTACTATTCCATTTTCGTATCCGTCATTTCCAAATGGCCAATGTAACAAAGACGACGAAAGAACAGAAAGACGAAAAGAACAACACTGAGTTGTATTTGTCAGCTTCAAAAACATATCATTAGACACTACGATGTGCCTTTGAAATAAACTATCATTTTTGCATTTTTGTTTCCGCCATTTTGACAAACGGCGGATATATAAAAACAACTACTTAGACTAAGAAGATAATATTATATTTATATTAGTCAACCTCGAAAACATATATTACGACACCACGATTCTAAGATAATTTTTAAAATTCAATTTTTCGCATCCGCCATGTTGGAAAATGGCGGATTTAGGTAAAACGTCCCAAAACTGGAATGTCTACCCAAGAAAAAATAATCTAATATGACCCTCAAACACATTCAATTAATAAAATTCTCTGCACATATATTTTTTAAGGGACCATATGGTGGGTCCAGGACTATACATGGCCTGCCCATCTTAGCCGTGGTGATTTCATTGTTCTTACAAGAACGCCTGAAGTGGCCCATAAGTATAAATATACTGAAAATGAATAAATATGAAGTCTGAATGTGAGTATGAATAAAATATAAATGTGAATGTGAACAGTAATAAGAATGTGAATATGCGAAATGTAAAAGGGGCAAGAGAGTAACGTGGAATGACAAATACATAAACAATGTTTCGCTTTTATCCATGTATCGAATGTGAATGACGTCCTTCGAAGACAAAGCAAACTTCAAGTAGTGTTTCTCACTGAAATAATGATGCTGATGTACTTACAGATAAGGCAACAGTCATGTAAGTGATTAACGAGAACAACTTCTCGAACCTTATCGAGTGAGACGGAGGAAGCAGTTGTTGCCTATAAGCAGCTCCTTGTTCGTCCTACAGGAATTGCTTTTGTGACTCGTATGTAATGAAGGAAGAAGGTTCAGTTACTTGTGTCGAATAATCTGAAATGTGCAATGGAAGATTTTTTTTGTATAATCTCTGATGGTGTTGTACACATACACAAAATACTACGGTACGAAAATTATGCTAAATAAAAAGAAAATACCATGCCAAGGTGAATTGTCAAAAAAGTATTTAACGGTATTTTGTCAAATCGACGTGTAAGGACTTTTTTCTAACGTAATATCCTTATTAATTACTGTATTTTAATCAACATTTTTATGTTTCGTACTGTCAATGCCAATGACCTGAACTTACTAGTAGTGGCGAAATCAACTGAGGAGTGCAGAAGCCAAGGGATACAAGTGACATTGAAGAATAAAAAATCGAGGTAATCTTTTTATATAATTCGAAATATATTTGACACCAAACTGTCATATTTTGTATTACCACCTAAATAAATCTTTGAGCACCTCAAAAGCAATCATGTAGGTTATGAAACCCAGCCGACTTCAAACCATTACGGGTTGTCTAAACATAAGGTTTAACAGGTACTTGTAATCCAGTCAAAGAAAGGAAAAAAAATACTTTTTCTTCTCCAGAGCATGTAAACTGAATACATATACTGTGACATCGTTTTCGTTGTGAAGAATCTTAAGATACCGTCTTATAAAACGTGTATTACGTGGAAGTCTATTGAACGGAGTGGTTCCGAATTCACTTTACCATGTTCCGTCCTTACAAGAAACTATGTATGAGCTCATATCAAAACCTACTCTAAAAATTCGCAATTAGAATCTACGTTCTATAGACAAGTCATAGATATACAAACTAGCTGCACTTTTCAAATGCACATATCTTCAGTGAGTACTGATTGATTGAGTTGTAACACAAAGTAAATACATATTTACTTTGTGGTTGTAAGTAACCTCCTAAACGAACTGCTGAACAGCTCAGCGGGAGCTACAACTTTTGTCAAAGTGGGTTCCGAAACATACATTTCAGTAGATTCCCACAGGACGTGAACGCATGAAGAAAGCGCAGAAAAAGGAACCCGATGAACTCTTAATTAACCAGGGTCTATCTTCAGTAAGGAGCAGGCACGTATCTAGAAGTTGGTTTCGTAAGGTTCAGCGCCTTCCCGGGCGCCGAGGCCTGTGTGGATGCGAAATTTACGTCCAGTGTTGGAGCGTGGGGAGAGACGCAGCAACTCGCCAGTGTTTCATTCTAGAAGTGAGTTCTATTTATTTAATGATAAGAAAAATGCCCTTTTTGTACACTTTGCTTCAATATTCCATTATTTCAGGAGCTTGTAGTTAAATTGTGCATCTAATTTTTGTGTATGACCTTTTTATGGGTCGTAGATTCTTTTTACAAAATTTCAAGATGGGTTTCGATATGATCCCTTTCACTGTTTCCTTGTAAGCATCCTTTATAATGTATTGGTTACATTCTGTTTGGCCGCAGACTACGTCATTAAAGAAACAGATGACATCTTCTTCGCCATTATCACATAATATGTTGCTTTTATAGATCATCTGCTGTTACACAGAGCGATATTGTTCCCTAAATTTAAATATACTACTTCTTGAAATATTGATCTGTCTCTAAGTGAACAACCTATAGTCAGTTAAATGTGCTTTTTTCTGTAGTATACAACAGGTCTGTCAATTAGTTTCAATAAAGAATCCGTGATCTTTTTCCAAGTTATCATTCCGACATGTGCCTGCTGTAACTGAAGAAAATAGGCAAAATGTCAGTCAGGAATCAGGATGGCTCGTCACAGGATTCGAACCTTTGAACCGGATTATTTCTTTACTAGACGAACATGCTTTCCGTGAGCCATAACCTTGGTCTTACACACTTGTTCCTAAGAGATATATTGTGTGTTTCACCAATCTTTGTTAGACTTTAAGGAATCGTTAAGTAACTTAATGAACTTTAAAGTACACAACGTTCGTTAACTAATGATTCGTTAAATTCTTAACGAAGGTTGGTGGAACCCATCAACAATGTCGTACAAACTATACTCTCCTTTAAAAGGAATGGTAGACTGTGTCTCGGCTGTTACCCCTGAAGCAAAATGATCACACCTGTATTATTAAGTGTAAACTGCACAATATGGGGCAAGAACCTCCATCGTCGTTAGTATTCTGAGCGAAAACTTCTCCCGTGACGAAGAATTAGCTGGTGAATGAGATGATACGTCAGATAAACGAAAAGTGTTGAGTTGAAGAGGCGTCACCGGTCGACCTCGCGTATCAAATGATATTCTTCCATCGAAGCAGTGTTAGAAGGAGGTGAATTTACTCTCATTTTCACTTCCTCTCGTTGTGACATATAGTTTAGTGACATAGCGTTAGAAAACCTTGAATATTGGTCTCTGTGTAACCTCGTAGACTGCATATGTATGATATTAAACTTTGTGGTATGCGGTAGGAGAATTCTTGATGATTATCGATTGTGACATTGACTTTTTTATACCTTTTAATTAAATATTCTTCCCTTCCACTTCGAATTGAAGCCCTTCTCACGGGAGGTTTTCGTTTTACTGATTCCTTGTAGAGTAAGATTAATCTCTAAGGAGAAAAACATAATTTTTGTATGAACTCTTGAGTTCAGAGTTATGTTAATTATTCCCAAATGTATCTTATCGAAGTTCAATGACAATTAATTGCTATTTTAATTTTCAACGCAGTGAAATTAAAATATCGTGTACCTCTTAATCTATGTGAACAATGAGTAGACGTGGGGAGTATCTTCTGGTGGTATGAGAGCCAGCCTTTCTCTACATTTGCATTTTATTTCTCACTATTACGTGTGCTTGCGCGTAAACAAACTAAACGGTACGAGCAAATAACACTAGCATGTATGTCAAAATTAAAATAAAAAGTTGGACATACACACAGCTTCAAGAATCTGGGAAGTATTGACAGCTTGTATATGAGGTGAGGGAAATGAAATGATAGTAAAATAGTAGTAACTAAAGAAAGAAGAAAAAGAAGAGTTTTATCTGTGAATCTATGATTAACATAGAGTTAAGATAAAAGTTGATCAAATGTTTTTGTGAAGTATTTTCTCATGCGGAGCAAGAAAGTGGATCCGAGGTAGGAGTGATAAAAAAATGGGGAGTCTTCGAAATGTGAATATCGGGAAAATTTTTCATAAAAGCTTGACATCAAGTATTCTTAAAAACTTTGTATTTTGGGTCATTTTAGTAGGATCTAACTAATGACCTTGGGTTTTCTCGATACTATTAATTATTAAGTTTCTAAAATCCACAAACATCAATGTTCAAGCCGAGCTGAACACAGAACTTTGGAAACGCTAGTTTGACACTTTGGACCACACGGCTACGGTGGTCGGCATCAAAGATACTTAAGTAATGAGGAACTACCTAAGAGAGTAGGCGGAAGATGAGCAATTAGTGGGTTTGCTTAATTGGTCCCGTGTGCAGTTTCGTGACGAAATATTGCGTGAATGGATTTTATTCAGATGGTAGATTTCCCGCTATTCAGGATAAATGCTGGATAGAGCATTAAAATTAACCCCATTCTAAGTAAGAAAGATTTAAAATATTGAGATGGTAAAGGTAAAATGAATTTTATGGGCGGTAACAGCACTATGGCTTACGCCCGTCCCGATACGGGGGAAGCCCCTTACCTTTGTCACGTCTAAAAATAGCTGTTAACTAAAATAATAAAAGCATATAAAAGATGAAGATATAAGCTCTTCAGAAAAATAAAATGGTAGTAAAAACTAAAGATGTAAATGGTCTTTAGCATAAAAGGTAAAAATGTGAAGGCTGTAAATAGGCCTTCACAAAAATAAAATTATACTACATAAAACATAACAGCTATGTGACATAATCATCTCAGAGAGACGGAGATAATCCTGTCTCACGGACATAACTAAAAACTCTCCGCAACATACCTGGTTCATCCCCTAACAATGACGCCATGTCATTGGGGATGTTATAACGTTGTCTGAGATGATTATATCCGGGACAATCTAAAAGGACGTGACGAATACTTAAAACCACATTGCAATTATGACAACGTAGTGGATCCAATCGTCGTAACAGATATCCGTGTGTTAGGCGACTGTGTCCTATACGTAGACGACATAAAAGGACTTCTTCTCGCCTACTATCTCGGCAAGATGATTTCCATGGAGCAACTGTTAATTTAATTTCTTTCAATTTATTCGCAGCTACGTCATCCCATCGTCGCTGCCATTCATTCCGTGTAATTTGCTTATAATATATCATCATGTCCTGAAATGGAACATGATGTATATCAATGTTAGCTCCTAAAGAGGCCTCACGAGCAGCTTCGTCTGCCAATTCATTGCCATGGATACCAACATGACTTGGTATCCACGAAAAGACAACCTCACCACCGCCAGAGCAGATGGCGTGTGTCTTACAGAGAATATCTTGCACGAGCGGATGTTTCGAATACATATTGTCGAGGCTTTGAACAACACTCTTCGAATCTGTACAAACAAGGATGCGGTTGAAACCATGAACAAGACTAAAATCCAAAGCCTTTAAAAGAGCATATAGCTCAGCAGTAAAAATACTGGCTTTGGGGTTAAGACAAAATTGACGGGCTTCCCCTTCTACAACAAACGCACATCCAACAGATTCATCTGTTTTGGATCCATCGGTAAAAACTGATATAAAACGTGGGTACTGACTCTGCAACGCAAGAAAACGTTGCTGGAATTCAATCATGGAGGTCTCCGATTTCTTAAGGGTTGACAAAGAAAGATCAA
>JAGDQP010005329.1:0-20318 GCA_022664845.1 Lepisma saccharinum
GGACACTTCTACTGCTCGGGTATAGGTAAGTGACTTACGGCAGCTATTTAACACCTTTTATATGCTTGTGTTGTTGTCCCCCTTTTTGTTCACCATTTTTTTTTCAGTCTGATTTTACAGAAAATCGTCAGCCTTTATCATTAAGAGCCTTCTTCTTCTGACGTATTGTAATCTTATGGTTACATATAGAGAAAAAAGTAAGTGTGAAATGGAAGGAACTTGACGAATTTAATTAATAAATGTACTGGTTTGTGATTTTTAAGAACGTAGAGTCAAACGAAAATGCTATTAAGGAAGACTTAAAGGGGAATGATAAGAAGTGTTTTATCTGAAAATCAATTAACACTTACGGTAATGGTTGGTTTTGGAGAAGTTTTTTTTTCTGATTGGCTTCTGACAAAATATATTAGCGCTTTTTTTTGGTACCATATCATGTTTATTCCTAACGTTGTCTTTTCATCAGGTAGCCATATCCTAGTGAACCTACTAGGTCCATCCATATGGACTTCACGTACGTTCAATGGACATTCCAGCAAATCTATAAAGTGCATTTATATGGACATGAAATGTATGTCTACGAAGTCCTTCAACCGTACTTCTATTTTCTGCACGTCTCCTTTACCTATTGGACATAAAATGGACGTTAGGGTGCATCAAACTCCGCACTCTCGACAAAGTGACTCGTCCCTAGGTTAAAAATATTCCATTTCGGATCTAATTGAGGCTATCTATATATTTTTTTTAATCTGAATATATTTAGGGGCTCCACCAGAGACGCGTTAAAAAGAATGATGTATGTAGCTGAAACATTGTTCAATAGATGTCTTAAACATCTCCGCCTTCTAAAGGCTAATTTATAACTGAAGATAGTAAATTTAACTGTTTGTATGCAAATATTCAGCTACTTCTCAAAACTAACGCTAGGTGACTCTACTGTATCCTAATAAACTACTCTCTGGCGATGAAAAAATGAACGTATTTAAAGTCGGCTCTTTTTCATGCAGTGATGAAAGCGTTTAATTACGGTATTTGTTTCTGATGGGATTGCCCTATTGTGATATTGAGCAGTGCTTCACCGAATAATGGCTGTTTTATATCAGAGGTCTGGAGGTTCTACAGATAACAGATATCTAAGATTAAATTTATTTTATTTAAATTGTGAGCTGTAAATCGTAATCTGGAAAAGAAATGGTTTAGTCTCAGACAACTAGATACTGGTAGCCTTCTTCTGAATTCGGATTAGGAAGCGTAGTCGCAAGTGATGATGTCGTGATGCAGAATACAATATGATAATCCTAAGATATGGGATATACCTAAGAGTTATCGACGAAGCCTCCAAATCAAAGGTTCAGGAGATGGAGGAAAAGGTGAAATAAATCTTTCAATTATGGGTTTACAAACGTAGAAATCTCACGGAAGAATCAGGAAATAAAAGGTTTTCTAGAATGTATGAAAATCTATCGTTCAGCAAACAACCCAACCACACAACAAAGTACTGGCGAACAAAATCAGATCTCGAAAGGCTCGTGAAGCTAAGGAAGAGGACAGGACAAGAAAGGCACATGAGGAGATGGCTGCTTCCACTTCAACTAGCTATTAGTACTGTCTTGTCTGACAATGAAAGTGCAAGCAACCACCAGCGAGGCCAGCAGGCAGCTAAGAGTGTACCGGTGTACAGTCTGGTAGCAGTAACACCATCCGACACAAATACAACAACCGCAGGCTCGTTCAGTTCGTACTGGAACATCCTACAGACGACCAAAAGTCATTGCGTTAGCAATCCGGTTGAAATTTGACACGTGCTATTGACAACAGGATATTTACACCTAGATCATGATAAAGGAAGCAGGTGAAGAAATGTTAAAAGTCTCGATGTTGCACTCCAGTAGAGATAGGTTCCGACGGAAGGTTGAAAAACACATAGCTGCTACATAGGCGAAGATATAATTACACGTGTTTCAAGACTCAAATATTGAGATTGCAAAAACACCTGAAATTTCCCCCTTCCAGACGATTTCTTACGTACTCTCATCAATTTTCTTACATCAGTGAATTGCCTTCCTAAGGATCTGATTCAATTCCGTTTAACAAGGACGCACAAAAGCTACTTGCTGACTTCAAATCAAATTTCTTCAAATTGCCAAAGATAAATTAAAACATAGCTAACACGTTCAACCGAAAATAATAATAATAATAAAACAATTCTGAGAGACGGCTACCTCAAGCTTACTTAACTCTGCACCATATTCTTTGATAGAGAAATGTCTCGGACGCCAATTGCATTCAAACAACGAAATGGTGTTCACAAGACAAAATGGATGTCCAAGTTACTTAATCTTATTACAATTGTCTGTTAGAGAAATCCAAACACTGCTTCAGGTTACAATCACTTCTCGACAAGTGGAGCACATTCTGGATGACATGAAACTCAGTTATTGATGCTCCGTAAACGGTTTCAAGGTGTATCAAAATCTGTCTATGTACAATCACATAAATACATTGTTTTTTGGAGTGTAACCCTTGCTTTTCAACATCATCTGCTGTATTCAACTGCAAGATGGTTCCTCTGAGACTCGCCAGTAGCATCCCAAATAGAAATTGTCTCTTTGCAGTAGACTGTAAGTTACGAAGCCCTTTATTCCATTACTGAGGTCAAATACAACGTTATGCAACGAGATTTGGAAAGCCTCAGTTTCCAAGACAAATCAACATTTCAAATCTAGTCTGTTTTGTTGGGCTAGACACCTAGTTTGTACTTTACATGCTGAAATGGGATCCCAACTTCCTTACTGATGAAACTACAGACTGGAGGACAGTGTGTTTCATTCAGACATCAGTGGTCAATGACCGTGCAGAGCGTGGAATCAAGCTTACATTGGATTTTTTTACGTTCAGCAAAAGGAGAGGAAAACTTCAAAACATGCAAGTTGGTGAACAGAATAGAAAAGAAAAGCCGAGTTAACGTGAATTGTAAAACATAGTAGAACTGAAATAGCTGGACTTTATCCTTGAATCAAAATTTGGCAGAATTTGAAATTACAATCAAAATTATCCTCCCAAATTTTCCCCTTCTTCGAAAGCGTTTTCATTGTCTTCTTCCCAGTGATCCTTGATAATCAACAAAAGCTCTTCTGGACCTAATGATAATTTAAAATTTCTTTTAGTGGGACAAAGAAGTTGACAGTGGGCTCTGTACTTAATAGTAATCGCGTAAATAAATCTGTATTGCCCTTCGTTCTGAAGCCTTTCCGCATGTGGTGCTCTCTGTAGTACACATTTCTTTCTCGAGCTTCTTCGCATAGCTCATATATCGGTATATTGAAGTTTAGTACCACACGAGAGCCATGAATATTTTAGGCAACCAAACTGGCATGTAGTACAATGCTGCAATTGCTACATATCCTTCTGCAGTTTCGTCTAAGTACTTGTCGACCACATCCACATTTATTTCATAGCGGGAATTAATATCGTTCGAAATAACAGCACATCTTACTGATGATGACTGTAACCACATCTCTGATAGACTCAGATAAAGATAGGTCAACAAAAAATCACCTAGCTATGTTCCCTTAATTTGTGGTTTTCAATCCAAGCTTAGAGCCATCAACAAGAAGTCCCCTTGATGTTCCGAATTCCTTCTGAATTATATTATTCTTCAGATGTTCGTTTCTTATCTTTAAGTAATGTGCCATGCTTTGAAGTTCTGACTGTAACTGATGAGAATCTATTCAAGAAAATCTGATTTAGGCATGAAATACTGGAAGGACAAACATGTATGTGTCGGTGTCCACAATTCGTTCTTGAATTACATCGAAATTGGTTTTCTTACTCCCCCTGCTTTGTAAATATAACTGCAGAACGAAACTGAAAGGCCTGAGATGTCTCTCACAAATTAAATTCACAAAACTGAGAAATGACACAAGACAGGAGTAACAGAGCGCACCTATGTTTTTATTGTTTTGCTTTCGAATTGCATTTTTTGAAATTTATTTAAGGCCTTTAGGCAACTATGGCTCAGGTCGTATGGATGATGATGATGGAATAAAGAAAGTGGGAGGAAACGGGAGCATCCCGAGAAAACCCACTTGGCATGATGATCAAGGATCGATCTGACGACCTCTAGCAGCAGAGATGAGCGCTCTACCGACTGAGCCACCTCGGCCCCGTTCTACTTTCGAGCCTTACTTCTCATTAAAGATAGGAGTACAAATTCGCAGTGGTCGCAGTCCAAGTAGGCATTAGGGGTTAACCGATAATTGAAAAGTGGTTTCATCAGTTCCTCTCGATTTTTCTGCTTTTAATTCATTAACTATGAAGAACAATGAACATCAGTGAAACACGAGTATCAACTATGCAGTAATGGTAGCTTTAAGTTACTTCAAAAATTACTCAATCTGTTCAAAATACTATTTTTCATACAGAATAGATTTCAACCCAATTCTATCTTATCCTTTAGTGGTGAAGCACAACAAATATCACGAATTAATTTGCAAGGTTCCTCACGCGACAATATGCATTATCCTAAGTTGTCAAAAACCATTGCAAAGTCGTACACGTCTCAGTTTTCCGTTCCTCAATATGTTAGCAACAATGGGTGTCATTTTTGGACTGATTAAAAGATATCAACATTTCAATTTTGTATTTTTTTTTTTCTGGGATTCGGACCACTGTGTAACGATCCCTAGCACCAGAGATTAGCACGCTAACTCAGCACCACCGTGACGTGAAAATAGCTCTAATGGTTTTGATAAAATAGCATGAATGTCAAGAAGTGGTTGCAAGATGGGATATAGCTAGGAAAATTCGTTTCGGGAGGTTCAGTACATGTGTTCTTTACGGTCGCGCGTGTACCTAGCAATTTATTAGCATAGACTTTTTGTATTACATCTGAAAAGCCTTAATATAGTTAAGGTTTAAGAGTCCATGTGAAGACAGGACCATTTCGGGCGCCATTTGTAAACGTCCTAACTTCTCTGACAGCTTGAGTGACAGTTCTAAATCCAGTTCCGCTGCATCTGGTGGAATCTTTTAAGACTATTATCAGGAGATCAGTTTACCTACAAAGGGAGTAAAATAGAATTGATTTCTGTAAACTAATGAAAGCAGCGTCGATTTTAAATTGCTGTACCTACTTGTTAACGCAGAGGAGCACGCTACAAATAGTTATCTTAACAATAGAAAAAAGTTATTAACCTTCCTTAGTGTTCTGTTCTGTTCGGTTAATCAAATAACTATAATAATGCCAGGTGAACGCCCTATGGAACACCCTTGACATTCAATGATTCCTTTGATATTATTAACCTTCGCATGACATTGACAGTCGTACGTTTCTTAAACAGTTAATAAAGCTTAGATAATTTCCGCTAGATGGCAAATGAGTGTAAAATTGTTTTCTTGGTCTATAAATGAAGGTCTTCAGAAAGTGTTAAGAATTTTACATTCAGTTAATTTTTCTTTTATCAGGCATTTGAAAATTATGTGTCTGAACTAATATATCTATTGCATACAGAAAATTGAATGTATAGAAACGTGTTTCTACTAAGAGAGAAGTATCGAAATATTCTACATAAATATATACACACTTACATAAAGAAATTGAGTTAAGAATGTATAAGGAAATTGAGTTGTGGTATTTCTAAACAAAGTATAGAAGTTTCATTGACAAAAATTATACATCTAAACATTTTCTCTGTGCAACAAATTTTATGCACATTTTCTAATTCATTATATTTTCCCCCGTGCATTCTTTACAATATATTTTTCTTATTCATCACGTTACTACAAAAAATAATATTTAGACTGAAATTAACTTATAACTAACACCAAAGACTTGGGTCATTCCCGAATTAAATATGTATTTTGGAATGATCAAATTATTTTCATACTACTTTGCTTAGTAAAATGTAAATATGTCATAGGTGATACTTTGATAATTATTATGTAACTATATTTTTTTTATTCTTCCTGATGTACCCCCCACCCCATTTTATTCATTTCTATGTACGTTTACTGAAGGTTCCTATGTTAATTTCTAAACTCTCTAATTCAGTATTAAACCAGGAAAAGGCGGCTGGAAATAGCCAAGCAAGGACAATAGACTCTGAGAGGTAGTATGAGAGTAGACAATATTTTCTTTGTGTTGCTTGTGGATGATTCTTTTATTTTCAGCTGCAGAAAGCCAGGCTGCAGAGAGGAGAGAGGTGGAACATCGCTGGTCCTATTCATAAGGTCGCTGACTGAAAGTTTCTATTGTAATTTTGAATGTGCGTCGGTTAGTGGCTGGGACTATTTAAAGACCACTTGTTCCCGCCTTTTGACACAGTGCAGTGAAAGCAACGAACGGGGTAGGAAGTTGAGAGATAGACGTAACGATGTGAAGATACCAAGTAAGTCAAAGTCCAAGTCCGTGGAGATGTCTTTAAGGTTTGCATCAAAAGTTAACTTAGATTTTTGAGCTGCCTGTCGCTAAAATGTATACAAGTTCAATTTGTTGTAAGACTGCTCCGATAATTTGCTATTGCTTTAGTTTGGCGTAAGATGTAATTGTTTGCCTCGTTTGAATTTCAAGTCAATTTGCATTTAATTCGTAACTTTGGATTCCGATGTTTTGTGTCGTTTGTTGTTATAGTTCTGAAAGCGGAGATAAGTCATGAACCTAGCAGAGATGAGTTCAGTAGTAAGTTTGTTATAGTCTTTGATTCTTCGAATCACACCAATTCTCTTTCCAAACCTATCCTCGCCATCCTTCTACCCTTTCTTCCCTAGTCGAAACGCCTTGGCCGGCTTATGCCTGGTCGGTTAGTCGAAGATGCACGCTGTTCGAAGATGCAAATCGGAGGTTGTTTATTAATGCAGGGAGTCATTCGTGTGATTTGCATATAAATATAGGTGAATAAAAATTTATGGCCGTTAGTTGTTTAAAAGCCTAAGTAAAGGAAGTTCTAGCAGTTCAGGAGAGACTATGATAAACTGTGCAGCGTATTAAACGCCTCCTGTTTCGCTCTGTACAGAAAGACAAAAAGCTACGCCCAATGTTTTTCTCGCCCGATCAGAAACTATTGTTAGTTAATTGCAAGGGCAGTGATTAAGTAACGTGAACTACTGGGATGAAGAGAAACAATGTGTAATAAAACCGCTTCATAACAACTATGAGACTGAGGTACACTCAGCTTCCAATCAAATTGACTACCAGAGTCTCCTTTGAACTTCTGAGGTAAAGCTGTCGAGCTTGGGACTACTGAACACGCCACCTCACTTCGTGCCGTAGGTCGACAATGTGGAGGGCTACTTCACTTCCACATCCTCCATGCACCGTTCAAAGTGCGTGCACATCGTATAGGGGATACGTTTACGTTTATATCTACTGCAGATACTCTTAAAATGATTACGCATCTGATTGTGTTATTCTGGGGTAATATTCTGATGATATATTCTTAATATATCTCCAAATATACTCAGAAGAAGTCAGGATAGTTTGGCATGTATATCTAAACACATATAATGGTACCATTCAATGCGTATTTCTTGTATGACAGCAACGAAATCCCACAATTATGTATAGTTTAAGTTCACCTCTGAACTATAATTAATAACGAGATACTGAAACATACTATAAACGATGCCGTCCATTTTATTATACAATGGACGAACTTGTATTGTTTTTAAAATGATTCATGCTTTATCCCATCTTATTCATCTTTCAAGCTAACAAGAACATTATTTTCCATAAAGACAAGAGATTGAAGATGTGGAAGGATGTTTTAAAGAATATTTTCGGCTCCTTTTCTTAATGGATGAAACATTCCATTGCCAACTACAGCCCTCATTAATAAAATAAAATTAAAATTTAAAGAACATGTAATTTATCAGTTTGTCACATAGATGTAGTGCTCTGCAAAGGTACTTCCTATAGCTTGTTTTGGAATAATTAATCTTTTATTTTTTTTTAGATAACCTAAGAGGGAAATGTGTTACTGTTCGATTTCATTTTGTGAAACAAGAAGTAATAATGAAAAGAATTTCGTAGTTAAATATTAAAAAAAAAAAGTACAAGAAAAAAGATTCACTAACTTACATATTTTCACTGTACGAGGCACCGGCGTAATTTGAAACATTTTATATGTATCATGTTGTGCATTTTAAATTCGTATGTTGATTTATAAACTACGGTACATCAGTGTACAACTTACTATAGCTCTTAAGGTGTGAATTTTTTTAAAAAATATTTATCTTCGCCTGTTTTTTTTTTTCGGAAATGAGATTTATTAGCTCTCTGCTCTCTCGGGAAAGAAATTTTACGCCTCGGATAGTACAATCAAAATAATGCTCAATCGAGCCAGAGCAGGTTTTTTTATACCACCTAACTTACGGCAGTGGGATACGCAAATTACGATAAGAATGTTGACCAACCTGGTCAAGAAAGGTGCTAAATATATGCAAACATAACACTAAGATTTGAATATAGAAAAATATAATATATTTGAATGTGATTTATATATACAAAATTGATTCTTCTTTCCTCGTAGCGTCGTGGAGGTAAAGGACGATTTAATACGTTAATTGTTACGTTTATTCGGCCAGCAAAATATTATTCAAACGCATTGGTTAAACTTCAGGAAATAAATTACCGCGGGTGTCGAACCCAAACCCTTGCTCAGTTCGCTTTACAAATCGGGAACGTACCCCTTGAATATCAAATGCTTAATTGAGTCCTAATATACCTTCAGAACTTACGACCAAGGATTGCAAACCTTCTTTCGACAAACCGATATATCCACTGGACTTTGCTCAAGCTTCCGAACACATGGGGGTGCACAGTACTGAGTTCGGGAGGAAATCCTGTTTACTAGCAAATAATTGCAGGCGAAACCAGGTTCACCGTAGCTCACTTGACCCCTCGCTCTTAATCAGAATTAGCACCATACGAGCAACGCATACCTTGGCTTCTTCTTCTTGTGTGCAATTTGCTAAAAGGAAGACATGAAGATAAGTACTTAAATTCCCCAAACACAAATTTAAGAATGCGGGACAGGTGTTTTTAAAGTCGATTGAACTTTGACAAAATACGGGTAACAAGATACAGTACTCACGTACATCTTCTGTGCAGTATCTGTCGCCCTCTCAACAACTCTCATACCATGTCCTGCCAAATTCTATCTCCAAACTTTTAGTAAAAACACTAAGTCAAAAATACTGTTCGCGATTATTTCCGAAGTTGCTGCATTGCTAGAGAGAGGTTTCTTGGAGAGATGTTGCTTCTTTCAAAAGCTGAGTCGTTCTGTGCAGTTGCGCCTCGCTGGCTCAGACCCGCTATTTTAAAACCGAACCCGAGCAGACGAATTAAATGAAGATGAAAAATGAAAATAGAAAAAGAAGAAAATGAAACGGGCCCTACTTCCAAATGTCATTTACCTCCGAATCTTGGACTCGTCCTGTCCTCAATTCCAAATTCGGCCCCGCTAGTTGCTGAAAAGACAAAGGCACACACACACATAGATACAATGGAAACCGGCTGAGTCCCGTTACATACGGAATTTTCAATTGCTGTCCCCGTCGCTGGTGAGCAGAAAATACACGAAAGTAGCAACTTTCCAGCCATCTAAACTTTTAATATAGGAATTGAGATGCTGAAATAATCCAAACTTATTAAACAAAAAAATATTCACAAATTAATAAAAAAATATTCAAAAACACTCTGAAATAACGAGGTACAACATCAAACCTCACATACACACACGTAAATATTTTCACAGCTGATATACATATTCACGTAATATCAAAAACCTTATCAAATTAATATAATGGATTACAGAAAAACAGTGGTATGGTGGACCATAAGAAGGGTGGGGGGAGAAATCAGAAAAGGAAATATCACATATAACACATATTTATAATGAGAGGCAAATATTTTTATGAGCATATTATTGAGGAAAACTGGGCTATGTCAGGTGAAAGATCAAGATCAACCTATATATTTAAGTGCATCACATAATATGCACTTGAAGTGCATCTATAAGCATTTTTTCTTTTAAAAATTTAATATTCAGTGTGTATTATATCATCTTTATTAACTTCAGTAACTTAGGAATTTTACTAAATTGATTGACGTCCGAATCTCGGTTCAGCGACTTCCACTACAGTCGCTTTCAATTAGATAAAGCTTCGGCATTTCCGTGTGGTATCTTTGCATTATCAGCGCTTTGTAACGCAGGATAGTGCGTTAAGTAAAATAGGTAGGTAGAAATTGATTTCAGATTTCGGCGAGTTTGATTTACGTGGGCGTTTTCAATTAGATGACTGGAGTAAATAAAATAGAGCAATTATCCTGTCTGCATAGTCAGCCCATACGTCGGCGGTGTAATGTGGGTTGCTACACTTACAGGGGTTCTCGGTTCGCTTGTATTGAACTTTTTATGCATTTTGTGGAATTTTATTATTTTACTTGTTCATGTTATTCTGCGAGAACAAACGGAATACTTTTTGAATATGAACACATTGAAAACTGTTTTTGGCCATAGACAAGAAAAGTTAAGAGCCAATTTATAAAACCAGAAAAAAAAACTTTTAAAAAGCAAAATAATGTATGGAGATGATAGAGTTAGGAAAAAAATAGAGAGAACATACATGGCGTCACATGAAGCCAAATTCGGTTCATCGGCAGCCATCTTGTGTGGCCCCATTAGAGTCCCTCTATACCGAGTACTGTGAGGATTGCCTTTTTCGATAGAGAATGAGTTCACCTGAGAGAGGCAATACTCAGAAAAGAGGGTCTCTGAATATGGTGCCACACAAGATCGTCGAAATGCCTCGTCCCTTCCGTCTCTTGGCTTCATTCCCCTCTCCCACAAAACAGCCTAAGGTTCCCTCTATTTATATTCCTAACTCTATGATGGAGATAATATTTTTGAAAAGAAAGGACTTATTCACGTTAGTTTTGCACACACAAATTATATTGATTTCTTCTTCTTTTTCGAATATGTGGTGTAATTGTTCATGATCAGGTCAACAGATGGCAACATAAGTCGGGCTTTTCTGTGGTGTAACTAATTACGTTAATAGCTGAAAATTCTGAATTGCATTGCAGAGAAGTAATGCTTTATATTCTTATATGCTGCCAATAACGTAGAGTTCTATTGCGGAAAACATTTTTGTTCCAAATATGTTCTATGGAAGAAACATCTGAAAGACAATTATTGTAAATATTATCATGTAGTCTTGACTAGCATTTTATTCTGAATATACGGTGTAATACACAAACTTTCTTGTTCGTGGCGTCATAAAATATGTAAAAAGCTAACTGTCCTTCTTAATACTTTACTTACTCTTACTTTTCTCTGATTACATAATTTTTCATTCACTAATACTATTCTCGCACCGCAAATTAGGACCTATCGGAGGTCATTATTGCCACGGTTCAACGCTTTACCGAACTGAGCAAATCCACTCGAAAATATCATAAGGTTATCTCCGTCTGCTCAGGCGCCAGATTGCTCTGCTAGCAATCAATCAAACAAATTTTAACATCCAGAAATATTAATTTTCCACTTCTCTATCCAGGGGATGAATCTCGGAAATATCTGCATTAGGAATCAAACTCTCGTATTGATTAAGATATATTTTATATGAAAATGGAACGATCGGATTATATATACACATAAAATGGATGAATATTATGAACTCAAATACACTCTTGCCTCTGGAAAATCGATTAGTTTACGATACCTCTCAAATTCTTTCAGTCTCTTAATTGACCAATTCTCTTTCTATAGGACCAATCCACTTTCACTTCGCACAAAAATTCTCGACGCTGACGCCCCTCAATGCATCTGAGTGGCTCTTATCGTCACCAGGTAGCTCTTTTCGTCTACACTTTCGTAAAGCTTACCTTTTCGGCAGACCTCGAATAGAACAATTTTAACGGTCACACTTCTCACTCAATGAGACAGAAGGTTTTGTATTAATTCTGCTTCACACTTCCCGAATATCGAATGTGATATACCGTAGGGAGAATATCTCACGTAACACACTTTTCGGGAAAAGATAGGACTCCAAACGGAAATCCCCTCACACAGATGAATCTCTTCTCATTTCACCTATCCTTTATCGCTGAGGAATTCTCGACTATCCTTCTTCATACCCGTTTATTCTCCCCCTCCCTCTGTCGTCAGGGACTGGAGGAACCTCTGAATAGTACCTTACACACACATCGTAGCCGCTTTCCTCTAAGAACGAAGAATCGGCCTCTTCTGGACAACGGGATTTTACTGTAACCACCGTCAGCTCTGAATCTACGGGATACGTTCACCAACCAGACTCGTATCCCCCATCTGAGTCTTGCATCCCCCTGACTCTCTGAGCTCCATCTGTACGCACAACACATAAATTTGAGCTCCATCCAGAATAGCTTCGACAATTTACGTACTTCTTGGTCTCTCTCATAAAATCGGACCCAACTCTCCCTTTCTCGATAAAAAAAAAACTAGAGTGACTCTAAATCGAATCAGTCGGTACCAATCCCCTGGTTGATTCTCTGAGTACGTCGCTGGTAGAAAACATATTTCGCTTAAGTTTTCACTTCTCTATTTGTGGACAGATTTAAAACTAAATCAGTCCCGCATCAATATGTGGAGACGGGAGAGTCATCAATTTTAAACTTTTCCAGGCCATCCGAGCTGCCCTGTGCCGGACTTCTTGTCCTCTACATTTTTCTTTCGTCTCTCTCTCTCTAACCTGGGAGCACACAGCACAGCCCCAACACGTCTTCCACTTGCAACCGCCGGTAAACCACCTTCTCGTTTCTCCCTTCAGCTGCTTTTTCCAGCGCCTGTTATGAGGGACTTCTCTTACCATTTTATTCAAAAACTCCCAAAAATAACTCCAAGACTGAGAATCCCATAACTTGCTCTTGTCCATGTTTAGCCACCTTTCTTCTCCATCACGGGCACGCATACAATAGTCTTTTTGTATTCCAGGCTAAAAAAATAAACGGTGACCTCGATGCAGTTTTCGTCAGTGGAGCTTTACTGAATCCTCTTTCGAATGAAAAAAAAATATTAAACGCAAAAAATCTTTTCCAGGGGCATATCCTAAATACTTACACAATACACATACCTAAAAAGCAATACTTATCAAACTAATGAATAAAAAATAAAAAAAAATAATTTCTACCACTTCGATGTAATATAAATTATGTTATGGACTTTTTCATTTGAATATCAATTTTTTGGGCCTGGCTAAAATACAGGGTGACCAGAAAAAAGTTCATAACAAATAAGGTTTAGTGTAAATGTTTGAGTAAGTTTAGTTTCGTTTAGAATTCCTACAGACATAATCTCTTGTATTAGATACAAAAAAAAAAAAAAATCTGAAAACATCAAATACCAAATCAAGAATCTTCAAAAAGAAATTAAACAAAATATTGCTAAATTGAAAGACCTAAAAGCATCTAATATCATATTCAAACTTTCCTAAAATTTCTACAAGAACCCCAAAAGTATCTGAAAATTTATCTCAGCATTAAGAGGGCTCCTCGCTCCAACCTCCCCACACATTTTTAAAATTTTTAAAAATATTTAAAAAACTGAGAGTACTATCAAAAATCTAAGTTCATAGCGCACTAGAACTTACAAATTACTATGGAATGCAATGGACAGCGATCTCGAAATTTTGTCGATTGATGAGTGCTGAGACTTCAATTAAATAATGAAGTCATAATCTTTGAAAACGTATCACTTATCAATGGACACGATCTCGAGATCGCTGTCCATTGCATTCCATAGTAATTTGTAAGTTATAGTGTGCTATGAACTTACACTTTTTATAGTACTCTTAGTTGTTTTTTTTTTAATATTTTGAAAAATGTAAAGAAAGGAGGGGGGAGGTTTGGAGCGAGGAGCCCTCTTAAGAGGTAGAAGAATGAACCACTCACTTCATAGCAAACTGGACAATATTCCGATAACATCAAACAAAGACCTAATCGATATATTTTATACAAAATTTAAAGAGAATATAGGAAAAGTTCCACCAATACGCTCTGAAAAAGTAGAAAAGTTTTTCTACTAGAAAACTAGTAGTTGACCAAAACTAGGGGATGACTTCATTTGGGTTCTCTGGATGATTGTCTGGAGCTTGTGGAGTTATCATGGTCCGGAGTCCGTTTCTAACAAATCCCATTTCAGTCTCAATCCCAAATATATCAAAACACCAAGGACGAAAGTAGCCCAAATGGACTGAGCTGCCCTGCGGGGAGTTTAGACATTTATTTTATCGAAATAACTCAGTTTGAACTTTTTTTTTTAATGGAGAATTTACAGACCAATTTCAGAATTAAATAAATACATTTTATTACATAGCTTTGAAAGATTGATGTATTCATAACCAGTGATTCCGTTAGATCCCTTGTGGGGGATGTCACCCCCAAATCGTCGAGAGAAACCCCCCAACTTTAAAACTTTTAAAAGTTAAACCCTCCCAATTCTGACTTTACATCCACCCACCTGAACTGAATATCCTGACGGAATCCCTGGGCATGACTAAAGTTTCTTATTTCTGCAAGAGTGTGACCGAATGTTGCTTGCTCCTCACAGGGTATCTCCTTGGTATCCCGGCACTTAATATTGTAATACTAGATGCGAAGGATCGATTTTACGCTCTTATCTCACTTACCATCGATAACTTCAACATATTTTTCCTTCTGAGCACTCAAACAAGTTCAAAAAATATTTTATTCAACACACACAAATGTCGTCGCATGCTTAAAACCTGCTAAATACTAAAATCTATTCTAAGTTACTTGATCAGATAGAGTTATATTTGGAATAGACCAAAATCCCCGCCAATCACGACTCAATGCTAATATTAGCAGTTTCACTTCCATTGTATATTTGTTGAGTTATTTCCTTTGATCAGTTATCCATAATGTTTGTAGTTTATATTTCATGTAACATACAAAATTTGATATGTGATTATCATGTATGAGGGTAGTTCAATAAGGAACGAGACTGATTGATCACAAAAAAACACAATAAAGCACAAGCTTAGTAACACTTAAGGACCTTGCAAGTACCATTTCACGGTTCCCGCGGTCCTCCTGTGCATTTGGCTATTACATGCATAGTGACCTCTTTATTTCAACATAAATGCTCCATGAATGTCGTAAACAAGAAGAGTACACACATCATTATCATCATCATCACGTTCGACATAATAATGATGATTATGATCAATTACTGAAAAAAATTCTACTCGGTAAAAAAATAATACGCTTGTTTTATACTTTTTTTTTCTTTTAGTTTTGCGCTGAAAATTGTAAAAAAAAAAAAACACTACGAAAAAGAAGTGTGAGGAGCTAATAATTTATTTCTCAAGATAAATTTCGAACACTTCTTGGTCACTTAGTTTTAAGTGATTACATGTTAAACACTTTCTGTTCACCAGATATACAATACTGATAAATTCAGGTTAACTGTTTTTGTGACGTATTTTTTTTTAAATATATAACGAGACAAGTGACGAATTTATGGTGTTCCATGTCAGGT
Source organism: Lepisma saccharinum (assembly GCA_022664845.1). Taxonomy (NCBI): domain Eukaryota; kingdom Metazoa; phylum Arthropoda; class Insecta; order Zygentoma; family Lepismatidae; genus Lepisma; species Lepisma saccharinum. Next base: position 15,537 of record JAGDQP010005329.1, read on the forward strand.
ACGTACCCAGAAGTTGGTTTTGGAGGGGTGTCCGAGGTCTGTCTGTCTGTTTTAAATTTACGTAAAATGTATTTTCTTTTTTTTCTAAAAATGATACTAATTTCACAAAACAGTCTGATTTTTTGGGAGGCGGGGGTCCGAAACTCCAGGACCCCGCTCTGCGTACGTACATGTCCTATGTGGCTATGTTGATTGAAGTTGTAAGGTATCACAGGGACAATATGGCTCTGCCTCCTTCCCTGGGCAAACTTTAGTTGTTTTAGTTAACGCTACCAAAATCGCTTATTTATACACTATTATTTGAATGGGGGGGAAAGTATATAAAAACTGTGTTCAAATAACAATCGAAAGACGAAAAGTGTTCAAGAAATCTTCAAAAATTGACTCGTGCAATGCAAGAAAGACTGTTAAAATGTACAAGAAATGTACTTTGTCAGGGGTTCTGCTAGATCCACCAATGACGGGGTGTCACCCCCAAAAATCTGGAACACATCAAACAATTTTTTTACGATTAAAAATCGATAGAACCACTGCAAAACTATTGCTAATAACCCCACAATTTTGACTTTACACCCCACATCCCAAACTGGAAATTCTGACAGAAACCCTGACTTATTTTCACAAGGTAAAAGTGAGAATGTGCACTCTGAACTGAGTCTCCCTGGTTGTTAGATAACACACAACAACATTAAACAGCCTTGTAGATACATCTCATTGTTATCAAAAGAAAGAGAACAAAATACCTCCTCCCATCGCTCTTTCTCTCTCTCTCTCTCTCACACACACACACATACGCACACACAGAGACTGAAAGAACTCTAAATTCAGGACCAATTTTTCCCTGACAAATCTAACTTCGTATACACCTTAATTACCAATCAAGAAAAGTTCACAGCAACCCACAATTAGAGTAACGTATAAAAGAGATAATTTGCACCACTTAACGTCAGAAGCGTGACAAGTCTGGCCAGTTCTGCGGTTTTAATTAAACAGATTTCTTGCTCAGTGTTTGTATTACCCTTAGGTGCTACACTTGACTGCTATCTATCCAACAAAATAAAAAAAAAAAAATAAACGTATCCTTGTTTGCTATAAAACTAATACTACCTCTTAAATATGTGTGAAGTCCTGTAGCAATACGTAAGAGCATATTATCTCCTACGTCTATATAGTTAGTAAACCATATACCTGATTCACACGAATGGAACGATAAAACTTTAATTATAGTCGAATTAATACTAAAATTACGACCAACTAATTCCTTACTGTATAATAAACATTTTTGAAGATTTATTTTGTTTTATAGCGCCCTCTCTTGTCACAAATTTTATATTTTTTTTCGTAAGAGCATGTAAGGAATCCTGTCCTGATCGTATAAGGCACTATTCCGGCATTTATTTTCTGTAGCTGAAAGAATTCAGAGGAGTGGTTTACGTACAATTCTCAGGGATTCTACTAGATTCCCCAGTGGAGGGTGTCATCGGTCATCCCTCCAAATTGTCAAGCAAACATACCCAACTGATTTTTTTTACTGTTAAAAATCTATAGTAATTATGAAAAACACTACTTACACCCTCTCAAACTGAAAACCTTGGCAGAATTCCCTCCAACTCCTTTTCAGGCAAGGACTCAGCCAGGATTTTCAGTTTGGGGGTTATAACGTCAAAATTGGGACGGTGTAAGTGGAGTTTTTACACAGTTTCCATCGATTTTTGACCGTCTAAATTTTGAAGTTGGGGGATGTTCTTGAGAATTCGGAAGGTGACACCCTCCCCAGGAGGAGGGATCTGACGGAATCGCTGCCTTCAGGCCTACATTCCCCTTTAAATGTAAAATATTTTCTCAGAAAGAGCGACTACAGATCTCACTGTCAGTTTAACTCTGACCCTAAGGGCAGGGGGGTTGAGCACGATCGTGAGCACCCCCTAGCATATCGTAAGCCGGACCTCCACTATCGTAATGGAGAAATATTTTTTGAAATTTCGAAAGTAATGACCATTTCATTCCACAGTTCCTCTGTAACTTTCTCATTTTGTCTAATCATATCTGATCGGCAGAAGCTAGCCACTGTTCTCTGTCAAATATTGATGCTTCTGCTACAATGTCCCGCATAATCCTTTGTCCCCCTAAACTTGAGTTGATGGGGAGGCAGTTGTTCTGTTTACAGAATGAAACATTGTTTCCTTTGAGCAAACTCTGTCAAACATAAAATAGGTTGGCAACATTGAAAACTGGAGTGTATAGGGATGGAAAACCTCACAGCGTCAAATAAAGTTTATGACAAGTATGGTGCGGATAAATATAACGCAATGGAAATAAATAAAAATGAATATTTAATTTTAAAATGATTGGCAACTCTGACAGCTGCGACGCCTGGCCATGAGTGATCCGGCGGCTTTGAGTTAGTCAAGCCAAGATCTATCCAACGACACAACAACCACGGTGCTACACTTTATGCTTCAGAAGACATATTTTGGACATGAGTTGGAAAACCTGACAACCGGGTCCTTGGGGACGGGGACACCCACAGTATTTTTCTATTGTGTCGAATCATATTTATTTCAAGTTTTGATGCTGTCAGATTCAACGTAACGGAAGCAATTTAAAAATAATAATTTTAAAGAAAATAGGTTGGCAACGGGCCACAGTGGCTCAGTGGTAGAGTGCTCACCTCTGGTGCTTGGGGTTAACGGTTCGATCCCTACTCGTGTCATGTGGGCTTTGTGGTGTGCGTGGGTTTTCTCGGGGTTGTCCCGTTTCCTTCTACGGTAATTTCTTCATTCCACCAATTCATCCTATTATCATCCCCATCGTGCCTTAGCCAAAGTTGCCTAAAGGTCTTAAAAATTAAATTAAAAAAAAAATAAAAATGAAGGTAAAACATTAAAAACAAAAGCAGAGATAAAAATAGTTTTAAATATATACAATAATTCACAGCCATATTCAATCCACTACTGGGTGAGACCTCTCACACTGAGCAGACGTGTTGGAAGAAGAGAGCCCAAGCTCTCAACTATGATCGCCACTGTATTTTATTCACAGCAGCTCTCCAATTGCATCATGGTACTGGGTGGGCACCATTCCAGATCTTCTCGCTTTGGAAAAAAATTCCCTTGGCAGAGACGGAAATCGAACCCGGGACCCCACGATTAGCAACGGTAACCACTAGACCCAGGTTCCCTTATACACATATATATATTTTAAAAAACAATATTCAAAGAATTATTTTTCAGAGAACTTTTATAAAATATGTGTAGGGATCTGTAAAATCCTGTATGTTTACCGTAATACCTTCTGGATCGTTCTGGCTGAAAAAAAATTATATGTATATATAAAAGAAAAGTCACGCAATTCTGCAATTAGAAGATTGCACATTGTGTCATTTCATTTAGTATTAGATAAAAAAATATTAAAAGGAACAGCAATTTTCATAGTCACTTTAATCAGAGTATAAAATCATTCTTTCAGAAGTTCAGCGTCTCACTTTAATGCTCTGGAAAGATTAAAATTCTAGATTACTTCTTTTTTTTTTTACGTCCCTCCTTCCAAATTCTTTTCCACTTACGATAAAAGCAAAAACACTATCAGAGTACAAATTGCAGAATTTCTGTTTTACTGCCTATCCATTTCGTATGCAATCTTTTTTTCGCTGCTAATTTTTCTGCATCAGGTAACTTTACTGGTTTTCTTTATACCTTGGTCAACAGAAATATGACAAACATGTCGACCAATGGTGAAGCCTGTATGTATATCGTTTCTTCCCCTATCGTCAGTATAAATTCTCGGCAACGATTGGACTAAAGGCTGTTACATGGGAAAGAGTCGTATTCAACACCTGTCAGTCAATGTATGCATGTATGTTCTTTTGTATGTATGTGTGTGTGTGTTATGTGGCTTTTTCGTACATCCCCTCCCCCTAAATCTTGAACGCATGTTATTACCTTTCCCTCCCGTCCCAGCCACTGGCCCTTACCTTCTCCATATTACCCACAAGTCAAGTCGCGCAGCAGGGGGGCTGGCCCCGGCTGGAGATACGTGACGTGAAGTCTGGGGAGATTGCCCCCAGGGGGTCCTGACAGAATGTAATTAATGTACCGATTGCATGTGGTCGACGAACGAACAAAAAAAGTATAAAACAACCGAGCGTTTCCCGTCTTCCATAGGATGTGAGGGAGGAGATCAAAACGGATCGGTCGAAAGGAGAAAAGAGAGAGAGAGAGAGAGAAAGTCAGATCTCATAATATATCCACTACCCCACCCACCTCTCTTATAGTAAAAGTCTCCCCCACTCGCCTATCATTTCAACACACCTGATTTTTTTTTGCATTATATCCTTCATGACCTCAACCATACTATTTTTTTTTTTTTTTTGTAATTTTTTCCCCTTTCTTAGTAGGTATAAAGCATTGACGTGTTTCAGAAGATAAAAAATAAATTAGTAATGCTTATGGAAAAATTAAAACCGTGTTGTATTAAAAGTAATATTCCGTTTTCTACTCTGGAATCCTTCTCGAGGGGTGTTCGAACTGTTCTTGCGAACAGGGCGCCACGATTGTTGGGACGACAAACATTTCGGACGCGAGTGTATCGTATGAGTTCGGAAAATTAAATTACTATTTACGAGGGTGCATCAAAAATTTCGAACAGAGCGCTAATTGGCTTAGAGCCGGCTCTGCCTGGATTATTGCAATTCCATTAAAGTTATATATATATATATATATATATATATATATATATATATATATATATATATATATATATATATATCATCATCATCATCAT
>JAGDQP010005329.1:21242-60145 GCA_022664845.1 Lepisma saccharinum
TTATTATTATTATTATTATTATTATTATTATTATTATTACCATCATTATTATTATTACCATCATTATTATTATTATCTAACACGTTAGTAGTAAACTGTAAAGGGGGTTAATTGTAGAGTAATTTGAGTGTGTTATAAATGAAGTGTGTCTATAAGATACGAATTGAATTTCAATTTATTTTAAGGCCTTTAGGCATCTGAGGCTTACGCCGGGATAGAATGCGAGAGAGGATGCTGAAAGGTAGACGTCCAGAGCCTATTTTGTGGGTACCATCCCAGCATTTACCTCATGCGACTGAGGAAAAAGCCTGGGAAAATTTCAGCCAGAATGGTCGGCCGTTGGGGTCGATCTCCCGGGATCCCCCGATTGCTACGCCAACGCTCTAGCACTAAGTCAGCCGCTCGGTCTATAGGATATGAGAATACCAGGATTATATTTGGGAGCCGAGTGACTGGTTATCTTCTGCTCTTCAGCTTATCTAGGCTGAGAGATGAAACACTTATTAGTACACTTATGGAACATTAACGCAGAGATGCGAGCCCAGCGGAATAAGACAAAGTGTAACGATGTCTGTGTTTAGAGAATGAACATAATCTAACATTAAAGATGAAGGAGTTGTTGTATAGTAGTGCTGATGTACTTTTGAGCTATGCTTGCTCTATGTCTTGGTGAAAAGTGTCCAGAAATAATGGATTATCTCATTCCAGGCCCGTAGCCAAGAGGGGCTGGGGGGACTTAGCTCCCTAATTTTTTCCTAGTCCCCCTTGCCAATACATGTATGAAAATTAACGGTCAAACACATACTTGATAAAAATTTTAATAATTTTCCATATATGCTCTTAAATGTATATTATTCATACAGATGTGTACTTTTATACGGTATATAGTATTCCATTATTTTCGAATCGAATGTAACTCTTAGGAATCGAAAAATCAGTACTTTATATACATAGTTTGAAAAGTACTTTCCTATAGCAAATTTCAGAGAAGGTGCCCTTGAGGACCCTTACAAAGTTGCAAATTCATTTTGCAAGTTTCTTATGCGAGAAATATTACAAAATAATATTCAAATGTGAATTAACGTCCTGCGATAATAGAAGGACATTGTTAAACGTATCAGGTCCGGTTCGGAAGGTACATGCCAATTTTAATAAAATTAGAGAAAAAATGAGATGTGTTTGCGAGTGTCACCTGAAGTTAGTTTCATTAAAGAGACCTATATAAAAATATACTCTAATAATAAACACTGAAGTATTCACTTGCATAAATTAGCTGTCTACCTACAAAATCAACAAAACTTCTTTGTTTAACAAAAAGCGCAGCTAACACAACAAAAATACCTGGGATCATTATGTCGATTCCTGCCTGGGACAAACAATTGATACCCGGAAAAGAACTCGGCAAACTTCTAAAAATATAGGGATGGTTTAACATACAAAAATATGAAAACACCTTAGGCACCATGGTGGTTGCTCAAACTCTTACCGAAAAAATAAAAAGTTTAAGAAAATAAAAATTAAAAAAAAAAAAATCCTTTCAGCAGGCCTACAGGCTGAGGTAGATTTCGAGGTGTTTTTGATTGAATTTATTGGGTAAAGTAAATATACTTTTATCATTTCATTTTCATTATAAAATTATAAATACGGTAACTAATTACCCTAATATGTTAACTAATTACCGTGCAAACCTTTTTGTTATTAGAACTGAATGCAGTGATATTCCAAATGAAATTAACAGACCGATTGAAACCCGCCACCTTATATACCCTTAACGAAATATGAGTGCTATCGAGAAACTAGTTATTGATTTATAGATTAATCATCAAGAGCTTTTCAACGTTACCCCACAAGACATGGTTTTAAAAATTTAGAATTTCCACCCTCACCCTCACTCGTACCTCCACATCCCCTGAATCGTTGGTGTCACCGTAAACTTCTTAGGGAGTAATATAATTTATGGAGACAAAGTTTCCCTATAAACTGCATAGGGGCTCATATATAATATTTTCAAAATTTCAACTCCCTCCCCCAAGCACCCCCTTGGGCCGATTTTGCTCTTTAACGAACTTAGTAGAGCTATTTTACCTAGAAATAACATAATCAAATTTGGTTCAAATATCTTCAAAATTATGACCGCTAGCGTGTAAATATATATATAAATATATATATGACATGGTACCGATCTCAATAGATAGATTTTTTTTTGAAATTATCTAAAATTCCACACATCTTTCAGAAACAAATAGTGCAACAAAGATTCTGCACCGACATCTGTGTATTTATTTCAATCATGGCTAGGAGAAATAAAAATATGGAGAAGAATAAACCATTTTCGAATGTAATTCGAATAAGAGTGCTTAATGTTATGAACGGAACTTAGAAATAAGACAGCTGCAGATTTCAAAGGAGATGTCCCAGATCAGTGTGCGAATTAGCGGGTGGAATGTCCGGGATTTCCCCTCTCCCCCTGGCAAATAAGTTTCCCATCCTGACAAACTTATTTTTCGTCCCTGTCTGCGATATAATATTTCCCCCTAGAAGATCTTTCGATCAAGATTAGATAGAAAATTGGAAACATTTTCATTTAGCAGAAGTTGGAACTATTTGCATGGGAGTGACAAGAGTTTATGAGCTTTTACTTGCAGCTAAGAAATCCATTTTGAAGCCATTTCTTTTATGAAGTTTATGATGTAGCTTAATGCGAATGATTTAGTATGATTGTTTTGATTTAGTAACCCCCTAGTCGAAAATGGGACTGCATGCCTTCCCTCCTCTCTCCTATGGCCAATACAGAAAGCACAGGAATTAGATTGGATGTCAATGAAATGAGAATGCTACGCTGGATGTGTGGGAAGAGACAGAGTGAGAAATGTGAGAGTAAGAGGAACAACCAAGGTTGTAGAGATATCTAAGACGATACAAGAAAGAAGACTGCACTGCACGGGTATGGATATGCAATGAGGAGAACAAATGATTATGCTAGAGTGATGACAATTTAAGTGGAGGGCAAGGGAGCTAGAGGGAGGCCAAGGAGGAAATGGATGGATAGGGTTAAGAAGGATCTCGGGGAGAAAGGTTTGTCAGGGGAAGAAGTTGAGGACAGGGTTTTGTGGAGAAGATTCATAAGAAACGTAGACCTCTTACGTAGGCGGGAAAAGGCGAAGAGAAAGAAGAGGAATATATATTTGGTCAGCCTATTCCTTCCAGGATATCAGCAATATCATTTGTGCAAAAAAATAGTATGCATGCTATCAGTGCAGGTACGAAATTATGATTATAATGTTGGAGTCTGCTGGAACCTGCTTGGTATTCTGAGCTGCAGGAAGTGTTAACTGGGAAATTGGATTTTAGATTTTGAACTACATGCTATTTCAATGTAGGTAATTCTTCACGAAAGTTTTTCATTTTTAAATCTTTGAAAATATTTTATAAGTGTCAGAGGAAGGAAGGCACTTCGAAACAGTAGCGTACCCAGAACTGTAGCTCCCCTAGGATATGCAGGGCTCGTATCGGGAGGCGCCTCTAAGTTGATTAATAACATTATTTTCTGCCTTAGGTGACGCCGGTTTCCCCAAAGTGCACCCCCTCAGAGGCGCAGGGCCAGGGGCAATGGCCCCCCAGCCCTAAAACCGGTACTGACCCAGAGCCAAGTTTCGTATGTTGCGATTTGTTGGAACATATAGAAGGATTGAGATCGGAAAATTTCTTTCATTCCAAATAAGGAACTTACTTCTTAATTCTGAACGTCTCGTTAAATTAACAAAGGTTGCAGATTTGTTTAGATTTCATTGTTTTTTGTAAAATCCATATAATTTTGCTATTTTACAAAAAAAAAAGTGGGTGGGGGGGATCCAGACCCCTTAAATATGTCTCTGGTGAGGAGTGATGCGGTGTGGGAAGTGACGCTACAACTCGACATTGCTTCACTGAAGGAACGAAAGTGAAGCTGAAGTGACTTCCGTTGATTCAATCATAAAAATTACACGTTTTGTATACTTCGACCAATATTTCAGCCCCTAGATTGTAGTTAATATGGGCAGCTATTTTATATATATATATATATATATTACCTCTCTATAGGACGTAGATTCTTCTAGCAAAATTTCAAGGGAGGTTTCGATATCATCTTATTGACGGTCTTATTGTAAGTATAGGAGTTAGTTCGCTTTAATACCAATAGATGATAAAAGTGTTATATACAATTACTTCCTTTTAATTTTAACAGATTGAATTATTTATGAAACACTTTTGTTAAGGAAATATCTTCTAAAAATTATTCAGTTCAGTACGTTATATTTTGTCACGCTATGAGACTAATTGGTATTGGTTTTGGAATTTTAGCTTTTATGTTGTATGTTCATTTGCAATTTTCTTATAAATTAAGCTAATGTTTATGTTTAAGCTTTAATTAAATAATCAGTTTTGTTCTTTATCAGTAAATATAAGATGTGGATTATTATTATTATTGTTTTTACAAGCATAAGATTTTTGTTTATATTGTTAATAAAAGTGGGACCGGATTGGACTGTAATTTATTTTCCATTTCGTGGCTTAATTTTCCTACTAAATTTTTCCCTTCTTCCGGAAATGCATAACACATTTTGTTATGTAATATTATTGTAGTCTCAATAAAGAGTTTTTTTTTATTTATGTAAATGCTATCGTTTCCCCATTCTTTTTAGAAGTACAAATTCTGTATTATTCGCATTATTTAACCTAAAATTAATATTGCTTTTCTTATTGTTCCTATAGGGTATTTTGGTTATAACTATTTTTTTTTATTTTAACGTGAATTTCAAGCTACATAATTACCCTCAGCGTTAGTACAAAGTCATCAACGTTATTGCCAACACGTAGCTATAAATTACTTTATGACCATTTTCTAAAAAAAGTTATTTATTGGTCAATCCATATTATAATTAAATTAGTTTTCCTTCATGAACTAAGATACAGGTTAATTTTTATTACACATAAATCCAGAAGACTTCAACGAAAATGGGATATTAAAAAAAAATAAAAAATTACAGAACACCCTCATCTTTGGAAATTCTGTTAATGACGTCAGCGTTCCATACAAATCTTCCTGGTATAAACACAAGAGACTTGCGCTAATGAAAATATACAGTGGCATTCTTATTGCCTATAGACAACCTGTGAAAATTCCCAACCAACCCCTTTCTCTCTTTGTACATGGAACCATTTGCAAATTGCCCAATGTCGTCGTCGTCTGTGCTATGAGGGAATTTGCAGACGAAGGGGAGGGGGAAGCAATGCTTAGTGGACGGGGAAGAAACGGGGGAGAGGGAGAAATTTTGGTTGAAGATAGTTCCTTAATTAATTGAAGCTAGGAAAATTATCCTGAATGCGCATTTAGCTTTCGTATCTGGTGCAGAAAAACATTTTCGAGATAGGTATATTATACTATGGGGGTTGTGTTGGCAATTGCTAAAGGAAGGAGGTTTCTCTATCTCGTTGTGCTGGGATCTCTCTCTCCCTATGGAGCTGGGATATGACTCTGTACATGTATGTTTTTGTGTGTGTGAGGGAGAGAGGGTGATGTTCAGTTGAAAATAACACCTGCGCTCCTGTTACTTCCCTCCCCCGTCTTTTCCTCCAGCACCGTTTGGAATGTTGGCTGGATGGTTGCATTAGATGGTTGGTTGGTACTATCATAGGAAAAAAAGGGCCGCGACAGTAGGATGGGGGCACTGAAGCGGGAGATATGAAAATTACGTGTCAAACCAATGTTGCCAACTGTCAACACACAAGGAGGAAATTGAACATGCTTGTATATCCCCCCCATACTTTAATTTCCCCATTCAACACACAAACACTTACGGAACATAATCACACACGAATATCTTATGCAACCGAGCGAAGTCGAGCCTTTTCACTTATGTATTAGTTCAAAAAGCCACATTTCTCTTGTTTAAACTGCTCTTGGTATATTTATTTTTCTGAATTAAATTCTGTGGGAAACGAACGATGCCTCCGCATCGCTAATATGTAGGCTTGAGGTCATACATTCTGAGGTCTTCGATGATTTTTAAGCTAGAATTGACAGTAAAAACTCAGATTTTCTCATAAGAAATCACAGTATTTTTCGTGAAAAGAGAATGGCACTTTAAGAATTTATTGTAAAAATACAATCACACTCTTAGAATTTACCGTAAAAAAAACACATCTTTGTAATTTATCCTACTGAGCCGCCGTAGCTCAGTAGTAGAGAGTTGACATAGCATTCACGAAGTCGTGGGTTCGATCTGTAACCATGTTACAACATCTGCTCACCGAATTAGCTTCTCGTGCATTCGTGTTATGCCGACGTTGCAGCAATAGTGACTATGAAGGGCTAGAGATGGCGCACAAGTTTGCTGCTTTTCTTAATTCGGTTAAGTGTTTTTACTAATTAATTGTAAAGAGCTTTTAATTTTATTTAACAAGAAATTTGTTTATATGAATGTTGACATAATTTTGTTTTTAACCAAAATTTAATTTACTAGTTATTTAAATGTGTAAAATATGACTTAATGACCCGACGGGGCTAGTAACTCAGTCAGATGGTAACAAGTGATTGCACCATAGCGCACAATCATGAGATTTGTCTTCAAAATACCTTTCCGAGTAAATAAATGAGAGACTGCATCTCTAGTCAAGGGTGAATCTTGGTAGTAAAATCCACTTCTTCACGTCATGTTGATAGTTGCGTCGCTGTGTTATAATATCCATTATTAAATTATTAAAACATCTATCCTTTAGTAGTGTAGTCCCACTGCGAACGACCGTCTCTCTCTGAGGTTCGGAATTCGTAGTGCAGTGATTCTACTTCTTGTCCAACCTGTGGGCCGCAGGTGACCGTTTCTCTAGGTAGGACCGGTATTAGTGGTTCGTTCGTATTCATTCGCACCAGTGAGAGGACCGCGTTGTCAAGTGGCCGTTTCTCTGTGGTAGGAACTGAACTTGCTTCTTGTCGATTATCTCACATAACCTTGAGGGATAATCTTTTTTGAGCAACCGTTTCTCCCAGGCAGGAACGGAACCTAAAAGCGTGTGGTCTCTTAACCTTATCTACTTTTTTTCTTCACCGTGCTTTCCAGTGTCGAGCTTGCCCACTGAGACTATCACCACTCCAGGTGTTACAGATGCCAGCAGTAGACCATCCTGACTGAGTTTTTTCCAGGGCTTTTCCTCAGTCGTAAAATAGACTAGTCTATGGTCACACCAGGCAAATGCCAGGATCGGAATTGCACCTTGAACAAAGGCCCTCTGGCCGACACCTTCCCAAATTCTTTCCTCTCCCCTATCCCAGCGTGAGCCTTAGATGCCGAAAGGTCATAAATAAAAAAAATCAAACTCAATTGTAATTTATCCTGGAAATAGAATCACACTCTTAAAATTTACCGTAAAAATACTAACATCACAATCTTAGTATTTACATTGTAAAATAAATCACATTGAAATATTACAACCTTTGTGTAACTAGTGTTTTCCACTATTTGCTTATTGTTGTCTTTTTCCCATCTGTCTTAAAAGCATTACGGGAGAAATTCGCAGCTGGTAACATACACCATTCCAATGAATGTTACTGGAATGAGATATAAGAATTTGTGTCCACAATTTTCATATATTTTCTTGTGTGTGTGTGTGTTGGCGCTTGTTGAAACGTTGTAGTCCTTCGTAGGTATATAAGTAGACTCCATTCGTCATAGTGTGAGCAAAAAAAAATCTTTGTATATTTACAGTGGGAATTGAATTACCAGTGATTTATTGTAATTTTTTTAATAGTAGAACTTTCTGAGTAAAATCAAGTTATTCTTCGTAGTTTTCCAGGAAAAATTATTTCCACTTTCTTAAAAAAAAAAAAATAAAAAAAAATACACGTTGTCCCACAAGTAATGAAGCCCGTAGGAATGAAGACGTTGTATTTGAGTTTTAGTATTGTGCAATATTTTTTGTGGGTGTTCTTTGCTGTGGTTATTGTAAGCTGTAAGTTGCATTCCTGCAGTTAAGTTGAAATCTTATCATTCTGAACTTCTCCATGCTATCTGTACCGATGTTTCGGACAGAAGAGATCAATCTTGTTAATGGTTTATTGGGAAATGTGAAAATTGTCACGATTTTACTCTCAAAAATCTTTTGGACTGATGATATAGTCTTTAAATTAAAATGGTCATGTTAACAGACATAACAGTATTTACTGGGAAACGTTCTAATTCTAATGATTATTGAGATCGAAGTGAACACTCCCGGAGTTTGATTGTGGGTTGTGCAACAGGACTCGTTGGACAGGACTCCAAAGAAAAGTGCCAGGAGAAAGTTATGGTTGAGATGATTGATACAGACTTCCTCCCTTGTGTTGCTAATTATAGGAAAACATTAGTGATATGTGGTTCCAACATGACGGGGCATCGCCTCACTACATCATCATGGCGCGCGACTGGTTGAATGAAGATTTCCCTAATCTTCGCTCTCCCGATCTTGCGACTCCAGATTTTACTCTGCGGGGTGTTGTGAACGATGAAGTGTATTCCGCAAAGCAACCAACGTACGATTGATGAACTGAAACGTAAAATTGTACGCGCATGCGCATTAACTCTCGTGGATCTGTGTAGCAAAATGTGCTTATCGGTTCATCTCAGAGCTGCCATTTGTCTGGAAACCAATGATGCGTTATTTGAACGCTTGCTATCCATTATGTACTACAATCGAAATGTGCTAATACTAATCATATTGTTCCCTCAAACTAGGACTATTTCTATGTGTACCAAGGTAAATAAACGAGATCAACAGATATACAAATTGTCCCCTTACTCCTGGAACACCCTGTACATGGAAATCAATGAATTCGGAGATGTGGTACGGAAGAATAACTTTTTAATTTATGAAAGCCATTGCTAGAAGAGCTCGTCACTACGGATACACTGTGCGAAATGACAACAAGAATCTACACTATAAAAATTACACTTCTTGTACACTTTTCAACATATATTCTCTGAATTGAATGAGTTTTGTGCACATGAAGTGTAAAAATATGTGTCAGAAGTGTTGAGTTGTACACTTCGTTGTGCTCTTTTTCTAACAAGCATTCTTTATGCACTTGAACACACTTTGTTCAATCATAATACGTGTTGATAACATTAGATTCAGTTGCTTCTGCATAAAATTTCATCATGGAAGGTGTGTCTGAAAAGTCTTCGACCATGGGCCAGGAAAATAAAAGTACTTACATTTTGTGTTTAAATTTCTAATCATCTTCCAAACAGGACTCTTCAGCTTCCTCACACATTTAATCGAACGATCCTGCTATTGCTGGAAGCATGAGTGGAACGCATCTTTTGGTATTGCTGTCAACACCATCGACGTGTTGTATATGATGTCCTCACGGATGTCGAAGCGGGCACCTTTGAGTGTCGATTTGACGTAAGAGAAACGCCAAAAGTCACAAGAAGCCATATGCGGAGAGTATAGTCAGAGCTTGGAGAACGATAGAAATGCCGTTCCTTGCACCACAAAAGGTTGGATTAAGTTTTGCGAATGCAGCGTGGTGTTATCCTGACGCAAGTACCAGTTTCTTAAGCTCATATAGGCATGGTCTCTTGCGACGAACTGCATCACGTACGGGACGGAAAACGTCACGATAAAACTCCTGACTGTCATACTACGACGCTCCGTTATGATTATTGTTGAAGGTCCCAAAGAACGTGTATCACTCACCGCCCACGTGCGGTAATCAGAATTTATTATTAAAGCGAGGAAATAACCTCTATTTTTGTTCAATGGTTGACAGAAGTGGTAGCAGTGACACTTGTTATTGTTTTCAGTCTTATATTTTAGTGAATTTCAACAAACATTGTTTAATTATTACTAATCAAATTGTAAGGAAGTCTTTTTTGGTGTTAGTATACAAAAATTTTGATGTTACTTTTTTCGTAATTGCCGTTAACAGAAATTTTACCTAAAATTGTTCTCTTTATTCATGAAGAACAATTAATGGAATGTATATTTTTTCAATTAATAATGTTAATAATAATAATAATAAAGCAAACTATCATAATTTAAATTTCAGTTTAATTTTAATGTTCTTTTAATTTCATTTTAATTTTATTTACTCTTAATTTTAATTTAATTTTAATTTTATTTTCTCTTAATTTTAATTTTATTTACTCTTAATTTTAATTTAATTTTAATTTTATTTTCTCCTAATTTTAATTTTATTTACTCTTAATTTTAATTTAACTTTATTTCCTCTTAATTTTAATTTTATTTACTATTATTTAAATTTAATTTTAATTTTACTTACTTTTAATTTTAATTTCCATTTAGGTTTAATATCAATTTAACTTTCTTTAAATTTAAATTTAATTTTTTTTACGAATCAGGGTTGTAGCAAAAAATTGAACATCTCATTATTAGAGGAGAGTAAGAAAATTCCTGATAACATCATTTTAAATTTTTAATTTCTTTTCTCTCTACTTTTTATTTTTTAATGTAAAGCTGTAAAACATCATTTTATGTATGATTAATTTTAATCTTTGCTGTAAAAAGAAAGTCAAGAGAAGTTGAAAATAATATACAGAAATAGAAAATTTGAATAAAAAAAAAATAATAATTATCCCCGAGTTGAATTTTTTAAGTGTATAGTTTATTTTACGAAATTTTGGTACATTATTTGATACGATGGGAATTATATTATTTAAGATTGCATTAGGCTATGCGATAAAGTGTAGTATGTATAGAAATTTAGATACGTATATCAATCACTTTCTACGTTATGCATTCGAAACGTTTTAATGCTAATAAGATATTTAATTATATAATTATTTTTTTTTTCACTGCATATGTGTGCTCAAACTATCTATTCAATATTTCCAAGTCATATTAATTTCACTGGGAGAGATACAAACATTTTAATCATGTTTACTGCCCTCCCCCAACCAAAAAAATATATATATCTTTACTTTTTTGGAATATATTTTTCCTGTCACAGCCATCTCGTCTTCTAATTACTTTTCAGAAATCTTAAATGAAAAGTGACATTAAAGATCTTGACACTTTTTTTCTCTGTTTCTATAGAGGTGTAAATATATATATATGTGATGTTGGCACTAGACTATAGGAACAGACAAGTTAACAACTCATACATATAAGTTGCAGCAGTT
The DNA here is from genome assembly GCA_022664845.1 of Lepisma saccharinum. Lineage (NCBI taxonomy): Eukaryota > Metazoa > Arthropoda > Insecta > Zygentoma > Lepismatidae > Lepisma > Lepisma saccharinum. The sequence goes on from JAGDQP010005329.1 coordinate 32,402, forward strand.
TTTTTTTACTGCTGCTAAGAGAAGTCCCCCCTCGCCCCCCAACCCCCTCCAAAAAGAAACAAAAACAAAAGAAATGTATATTGCTGAAGGTTCGTTACATGATGAATGAGAACCGTGAGCAATGACTAAGAACATGCGGAGTTGACATGGGATAGGGTAACATGGGACAACGTGGGGGAAGGAGCGGAAAGTATTAAGCGGAGTATAAGGTGGCTTTCAGAAGGAGATTTTGCAGAAGAATGAAAGATAGAGTCAGAGATAAACAGAAAAAGAATTGAGAGAAACGGAGAGAGAGAGAGAGAGAGAACGAGGGACAACTAGCAGGATAGTCCAAGTGAGGACACTGAAAAATCTCCACATTCCTTTCCTGGCTTCAGCCCCACACATCTTGCTTGTCTTCTTACTGTATCTATCTCTTGTTTCTTCATCTTCGTCTTCTTCTCCACACATTTTTACCCACCCACCCATCAGCATCATCTCTTTCGTTCCCAGAATCCTTTTTGAGCTCAGAGCAGCACACACAGTACTACAAAAGGCAGAAGAGGAAAAAGAGAAGGAAGGAGGAGAGCCAGTGATAAATCTCCGTGGTAACAATTCTCTGATGCTATCAGGCAGCACCTGAACGTGGCCACAACGAGAAACTAAGATAAAAGGAGAAGATAAATGTCAGCGTGAAGAGACAAGCGAAGGAAGCTGAAAGAGCAGAGGAGAGGAACAAGAGAGATAACATGAGGTTCAGCTTCATACCTCATCCCTTTGCTTTGTCTCTAGAAAGGAAAAAAAAACCTTTCCCGCCACACACACTTCTATTGAAGCTAAGACTCACAAACACATTTACGCAGAGGATTCAACAAGCACACAGATAACACACACACACACACACACATTTAAAGGACCAAACATTTTCTTGTTCATTGTATTTATGTTCGTGATTTTGACTGAACTTCTAAAAAAAATCAATGAAAAAAAAAATATTCAAAAAAAAAATAATGATTCGTATTCTATGAGAAAGAAACGTACTTCTTAAAGCACACAAAACTAGAATCAGTTAGATACTGCGCGCGCGAGAGAGAGAGAGATTCTAACAACTATACACATTCCTTTAAATGAGAACTAGAACCACTCCCATTTTGCAGACTATACTGGATGCCATTTTGTGTTTGTCCTCAGTACCTTGAACTTTCTGCATTTTCTTCTACATTCCTCGCATACATTACTCCAATTCCCGTCTCGTTTCTTATATTCTTGATCATGACTAGGTGCCTCGGGGCCTGATGCAATATCATTTACTTCTTCCTCAGTGTCTGAAAATTATGCCGAATACTATAAATAAATCTAAATTTACTTAAATTTGATTTTATTTTTAAAAAAAAGCAAACAAAAAAACCAACTGATTATTGTTTTTGCACTGTTTTACAGATACCTCCTGATTTGGTCATTTTAAAAATGTTAATTCATTTTCCATAATTTCCCCCCTTTGTCTAATTCCTTACACGTTTCAGATATACGCTTTTCTTAAGGTTCATATAAAGCAACGATTTCTAATGCTAGAAGGCAGCACTATCTCCGTATGTCTCCAATCTATTTTCATCGTTGCACAAAACTACAATACTGCTTCCTACAAATTCAAGCGTAGGGAGTTCAAACTTTCAGACAAGAAGATTCATAACCAATTCAAGAGTTGGATCAATGTCGATTTTTTATTTTCGTTTTTCTTCATTGTTGAAATCGCTTGATTGTTGTTGTGAATATTGAAACACAACAATGACGCTCACGAAGATACGACAATATAATCCTGAGACATCTTGGATATCTGCCTCTACTGCGAGGTCGTAGAGCTGACAACTCTACACCGCTAAAACATGTCAAGAAATAGTAATACATGGTTCATGGATTCTCCTGGGGTAAAATATTCCGGAGGTAAACTAGTCCCTCATTCGGATCTCCGGGTGGCGACTGCTTCAGCGGACTGCTAGAACAAGATTAAGAAAGATCTTACAGTAGGAACATCAAACATAGTTCGTTATAGCAAACGGGCGCTCTTCAGGTGACGGTACGCGAAACCGAGAAGTACGAGCTAGACATATTAGCGATAAAGGAAGTTTGGTGGGAGGGTCAAGATAGGGCCGACAGGGCAAGTACACTTTCTACTACGGGGGAACACAGTCTCACGATTTCGGAACAGGATTCCTCATTAAGAACAGTATCCTTCAGGCGGTTCACAATATAGAGTTCGTAAACGAAAGACTATCGTACATTACGATACATACTCGATTGGGCAACACGGTTTTAATAAATATCTATGCTCCGACCGAAGTGGATAATTATATATATATGCTACGGTGAGCTAGAAAGGCTGTTTTACTGATTACCGAAGTATAATTCGAAAATTCTGTTGAGTGATTTCAACGCAAAGGTAGGTAGGGAGGAAAAATATAGACCTACTATAGACAAATCCAGCCTTCGCGAAATCACCAACAACACTGATAACTTTCGCAATGCCGAAAAACCTACTAGTAAAGAGCACATACTTCCAGCAGAAAGATATACACAAATACACATGGATATCTCTGGATGGCAAAACTCTCAACCAAATTGATTACGTATTAGTAGTTAGACGAAGACAAGCCAACATAATGGACGTTAGGTCTTATAGGGGAGAGGAAGGTGACACTGATCACAAAAGTGAGGGAAAAGTTGTGCATCGCGACCAGAGAAAGCAAAGGATCATACAAACTGAAATTCGAAGTGAAACGATTAGATAATCTGAACGTAAAAACAGATTATCAACTGGAAATCTCAAATAGGTTCGAAATCTTAGCCGACTCGAGTAATAATAAAGATGTTTATTAATAATGAAATTTATATAAGATGTGGGAGGCAATTCGTAATACAGTTAAAGGCGCATCGAAGGAACGTTTAGGTGAGAAGAAACAACAGAAAAACAAGCCTTGGTTTGGTGAATAATGCCTTAAAACTTCATGAGGAACGGAAACAAGCAAGGCAGCGATGGCTAAGTATTAAAAGCGAAGCAAATACCAACCACTACAGTAACGCCACACGCGGGTTCAGAAACAAAAAGTGATAATATCTGACGCAGAAGATTCAGGAGATTGAGGAAAACGGGAAGAGAAATAACATACGAGATCTATACAAAGGCGTAAACTCGTTAAGAAAAGGCTACCAGCCGAGGTTACGGATGATTGGAAATGAACGCGGGGATCTTCAAACAGATCCGACAAAAATGATCGATATGTGGAAAGGTTGTTTTGACAAATCCCCAGGAATGGACAATATTCTAGCCGAATTAATATGGGAGTGGATGGGCACTAATAAAGAAACTACATACATTTATAAACGCTATATGGAGAAAGAAGAAGCTTCCAAAGGAACGGAAAACCTCAATAATAGTTCCGGTTTATAAAACAAATCGGACTGTAATAATTATCGCGGAATCTCTTTACTCCCGACATGTTACAAAATATTGAGTAACAAATTGCTAACGCGCCTAAGCATATAGGTTGATGAAATAATTGGAGATCCCCAATGTGGATTTAAAAAAAATTAGATTCACTTTGAACCAGATTTTCGCCTGGAGACAGATATTGGAGAAAAAGTGGAAGGACTGTTCACCAGCTATTCATTGATTTTAAGAAAGGATATGAGTATCAACAGGGAAAAGGTACTCAGTATCCTGATACGATTTGGAATTCAGAAAAAGAACGTTTGCAGCTAGTTAGAATGTGTCTCAGCTACCCCATAAGCAGAGTACTGATAGGTAATAATTTGTCTGATAGTTTCGAGATTCGATACGAATTGAAACAAGGTGATGCCTTGTCACCACTCATGCGATTCAGAAAATAAAAGAGGACGAAAAAGGGATTGAATGGTTTGAATCAACTGTTCGTATATGCGGATGATGTGAATTTAATAGGGGACGATATAGATGAACTACAAAGCAACACCGTTGTCTTAGTAGAAGTTTGCAATGAGATAGGTAAACACACAGAAAACAAAATACATGAAACCGAGCCGAAACACTAAGAATGAAGGAAATAAATACATAACAAATAAGAAGAGAAAATAGAAAAAGTAAACAAATTTAAATACTTGGGAGCATATGTAACAAGCAAGAATGAGGTCACAGAGGAAATAAAAAGTGGGTTATTATCGAGCAGTGCATGTTTGTATTCAGTCCAGAACCTTGCGCTTAAGATCAAGTAAGTCTAAATTGAAAATATACAGAACAATTATTCCGCCAGTAATATATTACGATTCCGAAAGTTGGAGTACGACCCTAGCAGATGAACATAAAATACGTGTGTTTGAAAATAAGGTTTTGAGAAAGATATACGGGCCGAAACTGGAGAAGATGACTGGAGAATGGAGGAGACTGCTTAATGAAGAACTCCACGGACTGTATGACTCACCCGATATTGTAAGAATAACGAAATCGCGATACTAAGATGGGCAAGTCATGTAGCTTGAATGGGGAAAAATTGTGGTTGGAAAGCCGGAGGGGAAGTGACCATTGGGAAGACTTTGGGAGGACAATTTTAGAAGGGATCTTCGAGAAGTAGGCGTTTGTGATGAAAATTGGCTTGATCTTGCCCAGGATATAATCCAATGGCGAACGTTTGTTATTGCGGCGATGAACTTGCGAGTTCCGTAAGCCATAGGGTAAGTAAGAACTTGCTGTCAGTTAAAGAATAATTTGTAACATATAGGGAGAAAATACCGGTGCTTTGTGAGGAAATATCATTCGATATTTGTATTGACATCACTATGATACTGAACTATTTCGGTGGTACTTTGCTGTTACCTGGTATCTCACAAAAAATTAGATTTTCGGTTTTAACATGAATGTATGTAGAAACGTTCGGCCTACATCATGCGCTGTCCTTATCTTCATAAATGCAACAGAATCGTGAAACTAATCAACACCGCAACTTATCAGCACGCGCGAACGTTAGAGATTTTTGCTCTTCTGTAAAATTGCTTGCAAAGCACATACGTGTTTTAAACGTTGATTAAAACCGTTGGAAAGGCGGACATTAAACGGTTTTATCAACGTTTAAAACACGTATGTGTTACTGGGGAAAGTACCGTCGATTCAACAATAGATATACAGTGTTCAGACAAAATCGCAATATTTGTAAAATTGGCAAATCAAGGTATGTTCTTATCTGGGATCTTAAAAAGTACACTCTCTGTTTATTGAACAGCTGGGGTGATTAATAAGATTGTGTTTTTGCTAGAATAACGGTAGAGAGTAAACCACTGTTTATGTGTGTTGTCTACTTTGAACCAAATACAGGTATAGATTTGTGTGGTGATTTATCTGCAATCATTCAATCCATTTGTCCACAAAGTACTCATATCCTCTTGAAAGGTGACTTCAATTTACCGGAAATGACTGGTAACCAAAATTAATTTTACACAAAGCTAATCTAATGTAACTTTTTAAAACTTTTTATGATGATTTCAAAATGGTTCAACAATGTTGTCAATAAAAATAATCGTGCAATAGCCTTGGTTCTATCAAATCTTGAAAACGACGAAGTTATTAGAGAATTGTTACGGTTGATAAAGGAAAATTCCCATAATCCAGCTATAGTAATGAACACAGTCAAAAGTTTGTAGAAATAAAACCAAAAACAATCCTTATAGTTAAATTTTTAAAAAGCAGATTTTATTGTGTTTTATCCAGGAAGTACAGGTTGCTGATTGGCAATGCTTAAAAAAGATCATAAAGATAATGTTTTAGTGAGTAAATTTTATAATTTTATCTATAAAGCATTTGACAGGTGTATTTTCCGCAATTAAAATAATCTGTCTTAAGGTAACCATCTTGTTTTACTAAAGATATTATTAGGAAATTCAAGATTAAAGCAATTTATTATAGAAAATCTAGACGTAGAACCGAGAGCACTATAGATTATCATCAAGAATGTATCCGATTACGTAGGAAAGTTACGAAAGACAAAATTATTATTTATAACATTTCATTTGGAAGATTATTTCAGGGCGATGACGAGCAGGATTCCTCCACGAGACAAAAGGTAGATATTGAGAACCTCCATCTAAGATAAAAAAAGGACCTGAATTACCGTAAGTAATGTAAGTAAGTAAACATGCGGCGAGTTTAAAAGTTTTCATTTGAAAATTTCTTAATATATTAAAATATAGCCAGAAATTGTTTCCAGATCTGGTACTTTGTTGAATTTGAATTTCATTCCTGGCCATTAAAAGCTCTGCCACAGGACGAACTAGTATTTTGTTTCATTTCATATTTTTGAAGCCTTTTTTTATACAGGAATTCTGACAGGATTCCCAACGGTGGGGGCAGTAATCCTCTAAAAATTCTCTATCCCCTAACTTTAATTTTTTTTGCAGTTAAAAATCGATAGAAAACACTACAAAATAAACTTGCTATACCCAACAATTTCGCCGTTTCAATCCCCGAAACTTGAAATCCTGACAGAATCTCTGTTTTTTATAACGTGGGCTGTCTATTCTGGTTTCCTGTCTGCTTCAAATGCACTAATCAAATTCTGATTCATACCTTGGGATGTAAAGGCGGTCGAGCGTGGGATTTAGCAACCCACCTCATTTTGTGTCACACCATACACCGTTCATGGTGGGTGCGCATCGCACTGGGAATGCCTTTACTTCTCACTTATCCCACTGTTCAAGCAAGCAACTTTAAGCTTTGTATATACATTTGAACGTGCATGGTGACAATACAATAATCAATCGTTAAGAATGTTTAATTTTCTAGTCCAAAATGACTACAGCACCATTTTGAAAATCTTTTGTCGCTATAAATGACTGCGCACTTCTGCAATACACTTCACTTCATTACTTCCTATCGTGGAATACTATTCAAGAAAAACAAAATCAGGTACATAAGTAACATAACCTCATACTATTTAATAGGAAGCTGTGTTAAAAATGGATTACAAGGAGTGGCGTAGCTAGAGTTTTTGGACCCTAGTTCTACGGGCACTTTTGACAGCATCTCCCACATGCAATTTGATTTGAGCAGATTGTTACCATGTGTAGAAAACACAGTACGTTTGGAGAACAGTGTTGCCAGATTTCTAAAACAAAGATTATTTCTAGATTGCGTGAAAATTTCCGTCCACAGAAAAGAAATATCCTTCCCTTTTACCAACTATATGAGAAAGTTTTAAAACCAGACTTTGAAGCGATTTCTGTTGTAATGTTTGCTAGTTTTTCCATTAACTTATTTTTTATTTATTTATATGTAGCATGTAGACTCGCGATGTTGCAGTTACGCAACTGATTGCAAGAAATTAAACAGTAAAAAGAAGGTTACATAAAATATGCAAGAAAAAATGAAATAAAACACTGTTGCAAGTGTAACTAGAATTCCTTATGATTAGACTGATGACTATTTTTAATATTGATTGCACAAACATTTTTGAACAAGCGCTTCACGATTTTATTTTTAGTCATAACGTTCTCAAAAGCTATAAATAGTTGACAAAAAATATTTTTACTTAAAATGAAGGCATGGCTTTTAAACGTTTACAATATATATTTACATTTATCGCTTGATGACGATTGTAATCTATACAGAGGAATAGCCGACCGTCATGACACCTTATCGCAACAAAACGAAACCAAAAACCTTTCTACATGAAGTGATTGTGCGTGAAAAATGCAACACCTTTAAAATGTAAAAGTCAAGTTTCCTTTGTCGACGCTATAAAAGGCACTTCAATTTTAAATAAAATAGTCAAGAATATTTTGGGTTATCTTTTATATGAACTCGCCTTGTCTAACTGCATTTGTTACACTATAAAAAAAGAAAATCAGTACTTGGTAGAAAAACTAGAAACTTGCTGCGTGGAACGTTACGAATGGGAATCATGAACGTTTTAATTTCTTGAGTCCGTTATTTGAAGATCCCTGGTTTAGATGACCCTGCAGTCACCTTAAGATATTTGTCGCTGGAATGAATCTTCTTTAGTAGCCCAGGGTTGGAGACATTATTACTGTTATTACGTTTTCCGTAAATAGGGGACAAAATCATGGAGCAAAACAGGGGGGCGGACGGAAGTGTTATTTTGGGAACTATCCCCGAAATTTGGGGGCAAAAGGGCACCTTACCTTACTGTAAGGTCTAAGCCCGTCTCTACTCCGAAGGATGACGTCAAAATGCGAGCATACTTCTGGATAAAGGGTTGGAGAAACTATCGTGCATGTCTTTTAGGTGACATCACGAGATTTGGTTGGGAAAACTTAGGAAAACACGGAAAAAAAACTCAATTAAAATTCTCGGCAGCAGGATTCGAACCGTCTTACCTCTCCAGTTCCGATCGAAGTCCGCAAAAATAACCACTGGACAACGGGGTTTAGGTACTTGAATTATGGCAGTATGGTCGAGTGATTGAGGCGGTGGAGGTTTGAATTGAATGTTATTTATGGCCTTTAGGCATCTAAGGCTCAGGCCGGGACAGGAGAGCGGAAAGGATTCGGGAAGGTGTCGGCCAGGGTTTATATTGAAGGTGCCATCCTGGTGTGGCTGAGGAAAAACCCTGGAAAAACTTCAGTCGGGATAGTCGGCTGCTGGGATCGAACCCACGACCACCTGAATGCTACGCCAAAGCTCTATCACTGAGCTACAACGACTCGGTGTAGAGGTTTGAGTTCAATGCATTAAACTGGGATGTGTTTCTTGAATGGTACATATATGGTGGGTCCATATGAAATTAAGTTAACTCTAAACGTGCTGCTTCGATTCTACATTCCATACAATCAATTTGAGTAGAGTTTCAATGTCAATATGTCTGTCAAGTTTCACGTTTAAGACTAGTAGTAGCGAACCTAGCACCCTTAGTGACATTTTCCCAATTCCTTTGAAAAGTGGTAAAATAAGTTAGGAATAACGGCTTACTTCTTGAAACTAACTGCCTACATTCACTTTCTGATCCCATGGACAGTGACGAGATAAGGAGGTTCCGTGTGAATAAATCGGACGTGGTCCATGGATTCCACTAGCACAAATAAATTTATAGATAGAAACGAACAAGACTTATTGATGAATCTTTTTCTTTCCAGAAATACCAAGAGGAATGGACTCGAAAAGTGAGTAGCTAATGAACAACATTATTCCATATGGTTGGAATGTGTAGACGCCATCATCCATTTCCTTTGTGTTGCTTCGGCAATTAGTGTCTTGTCGTATAAGTTACAAGAGCACAAACAACAAGGAACTGGGTAGGTTTGATGTAGTAGAATGGGATGTTGTGGGGGGATCCAGGTGTGGAAGAGATAGTCTTTTAGGCTTCACTAAGTCATTAAAATCTCTTCCCCCACCCTGTTTCTTTCTTCTCTCTCTCTCTCTGTGCATGTCTATCTCTCTGTCTCTTTCTCGACTGTATGTTTGTATATACGATGTATGTATGTTGAAAGTCTGCCGCGAAAGGCGTCATCCCATTAGACAACTTTGTGTCGTCAGCGAGATAAATGAACGGGTCTCTTCGAGAAACACAGCCGGTCACAGAAATTAATGAATCGCTTTTCTTCTGGATAAACAGAGGATTTGTTTCATGTGTTTGGAAGCTGTGTTTCTTATTCCCTCCCCCTCCTTCCCCTAACCAACCTGCCTTCTGCAAGTCCCTCTTATAATTAGAATAAATACCCTACAAAGCCTCCCCCTTTTTTTAAAAAATGAATCCAGCTTGTACTTTAGTAAGAATGCATCTTACCGTAATTGTGGTGTTATCATTAGGATACATGAAGCTCATAGATACACTTATATACAGGGTGATTCCGAACTCCCACAACCAAAAACAAGAAAAAAGAATATCTTTCACACCTCGAAATAGACTTGATACAATGCTAAATAAAAGGAAGAATGATGATGATATAGGTATTCTGCCCAAAGGTCCCTGGGTTAGGTGAACCGATGGTGCTTTACCATTGCAGATGACGTCCTAAAGCCCCTCGTACACGATTCAATAAAGCTTGAACAAGAGCGTTGAACAAGCAATTGGATGAAAATGACGTCACGAGTCAGAGACCCCACACAGGAAATCTCTTGAATTCAAGTCTTCTCATCCAATTCGTCCTATTTAGAACCTGTCCTATTTTTATTGAATTCAACGCACTGATCTACCAATCACATCGCTGGTCACTTGAACACGTGATAACAGTGCTTCCGGAATGCTAAAAATTAAGATGTTGACATGGAGCAGGGAATTTTTAAAGCCTTGTTTTTATGATGCGAAATAAAGATATTATCAGAAAATCAAAATAAAATAAATAAAGTATCGCTACAAGAAATTCCATCGCATCTTGCTGAGGTAAAGTGTACCTGATGTTTCTTCTGTAGCTTTTGTACAATCACTATTGCAATAGAAATTGATACAGATGGTTTACTATAATTCCTAATAAAGTTCGTATTGTATTTAGAAGCAGTAGAATATTAATATTTAAAATGCCACTGAGTTGCTCATAATTTATGTGGAAAGGTCGAGTTTTTATTTACCGTATGTAGGAAGTTCAAAGCTGCTAAACATAGAAGTATTTGGGTACACTTTACTATACGGCACAAAACAATGTAATTTTTTCCAACGTATGTGAAAGTGTTGTAACTTAAAATATAACAAAGTTTCGAGTCATGGAAGTATTAAATTAGAGTGAAATAGCGAAAAGTACTTGGAACTACTTGGCTGCTTCCACGTTGGTGAGCGAGCACATTAAACCATGCATCGTATATAATAAAAAATCTAACCTTCTTTAAACCGCCTTTGCTTATTCAACATTGTGACCATAATTTTTGTAATGTGTCATTCATAATACGACGGAATGCTATTAATATTCCGCCGCATCCCTACAATCTGCATGTAGTAATGAACGCAAATAAATGTATCCCGACACGAAGTGCCACGATTAGTATGCCTCCACATGGCGCTATCTTGATCAACTGGAGTGCGTATGTAACGAAATAATATGCATTTTCACTTTGGATTGTTAGTTGTCGTTAGATGTTTATAGAAGTGCGTGTAACCGGAAATAAATAAAAACTTATAAGAATTGAAAAGAGCTTTGAATAAAGCAATAAAAAGTCGATGTTCGAGGCATCACCAACTACGGAATCGCAGCCGTTAATCAGTATTATTTTATTAAAAGCGACGCATATCATCTTTAACATTCACTCCCTGTTCCCGCTTTCAACGCAGAAAGAGCAAATCGACTCATGTGCTTTTGGCTCCTTCACACTTCCGTTTAACTTATCGAATCGTGTACGAGCACCATCCAAGCACTTTCAACACTACTTGGATACAACCCTTTGATTATTCTAGTTGATTCGTGTACGCACTCATCCAACTGCTTGTTCAAGAATTTGATTCTATGTTTATTGAATCGTGTATGAGGGGCTTTAGGGCCGTCCTACAGATTAACGTCGGCTCCGAACTACTTTTTGTCCCCATTGGCAATCTTGATAAATGATGAAAGATATATTTAAAAAAACTATTACATCTCCAGAAGTTCTTTTGCCTTATTAGAATAAATACTAGAAGTAAAAACGTGATATTGTCAGATTCAAAGTGTTGCCAACTTGGTTTTAAGTTTTTAATTTTCTCAAATCGAACTAAGCGGTTTTATTGGATATTTAGTATTCCCTTCGGAATGGTAAACATAATACGTAAACCATGGAAAATAGTCCTCTAAACTGTAAATATATATACAAGGTTGAAGGTTGACAATGTTTATTTTGAACATTACATCTCGTATAATTACTCATAGTTTGCAACACTGTGTTCTGTGCTTATGTTTGATCGTTGTTTTCCCAAAGAAATACCAAATATGGAATAAAAAATAAATTTTATTTCTGGTTGGCAACACTGCGTATCTCATGACACATTTTAACTTGTAATATCTATCTTATTGATAGCAATTAACTCTCGAAATCGTAATTTTGTACTTTAATGTTCATGTATGATCTATTGAGAAATATTTACTTTCATTTACCAGATTGTAATAAGTTTTCTTTTCTACTCGAAGTTGGACCCACTCTGAATTGAAAGCTAAGCAGATTTCGAACCCTATCGAAGATTTTGTTGTTGTTTTGGTGTCAGTAATCACCTCTCAATATTTGTGTCTATAATTTGCAATCACCCTGTATAAAGAATTAGTTTGAGCACAAACACGTGAAATACACTCAATGGTAAAACTAGAAATCATGGAAAACGTACTGAAATTAAAAAAAACGATTTTTTTCCCTTTGGTCAATTCTTTAGATTGTATTTTTTTTTTGTTTACACTGTAAAAATTCATTTGTAGTATTTATTTTACACACTTGAAATTAGTCACATTTTCATCACCTTTGTGTTTCAAATAAGCAAAGGATGTAAACAAAATGTAGCCCAACTCTGGCAAATATTCGGCTTTGTATGGGAAGGATTTGTCTGTACGGAACACGAATCGACGCATGAACGCTTTGAATTTGAATTTCCGGTGTAGCGCACCAGCGGTGCACACGTGTGGAGAAATAGTTCCATCGTTGTTCGTAGTTGCAGTACTAAATCGGTTCGAGAGTGCTGGGATGGTACCTAGCCTTTGCCTAGTGGCTTCCAGAAGTGTGATACATAAGCTCGTTGCTTTATGTGACGAATAAATAGAACACGTGTTCTATGGTGAGTGCGCATCGTCCTACCGTGTACAAGTGTTCCTATCGTTGAAGACACTTAGTGCTTCTAACAGATTTAGTGGAAGTGCGCAGTGTATTTCCGTGTTCGGAATGCTTAGACAGTGTCCTTTTCTTGCACATAGTATTAAAAACCAGTAAAAAGCAGTGTGAGTGTAGTTTCAAGAAAGAGTGGTTGGGGTAAGTAAAGTTCACTGTATCCAATTGTGAGTGGTACATGTTTTCAGTGTTGAGTGAGTGAATAGAGGTGGCGAGTTAGTGAAGTATCCCCATTGTTCCTTGGAGAACAAGTGTACCGAGGAAGTACTTCACGACACTAATAACATAAAGCAGTAGTTTCCTCAGACTCAGTGTAAACTGAGTTACTGCTCATCAGGGAGTGTGTGACGTAAACTAAAGCCCGGTATTTGCGTGTGTAGTTGTGTTTTGGCACTGTAATGAGTGCGCATGATCTGTGTGAGTGAATATCCAATAAGTGAGTAACTAAAGAGTGAGTGCATGCTTGGATCGGTGCTGTAAGTATAATAACTTACTGGTGATAGATGCAGTGGTGCAAGTGAGTGTTAATATGTGTACCAATGAGTGAATTATATTCTCTTTCTGTACGCGTAGTGAGACAGCGGGTTAGTGTGTGCATTATTGTGAAAGTATTGTTTGTGTGCTTGTACAAGTTGTGTTTCCGGTATTTTGTGAGTGCGTGTGATCTGCGTGTGTGAATACTCAATAAGAGAGTAACTAAAGAATGAATGCATGTAATTAACGGTATGATAAGTAACTTACGGGCTAGGAGCAATGTGTGAGTGAGTGTTTAATATGTGTGCCAGTGTGTGAATTATATTCCTCGTTCTGTACGTGTAGTGAGCTAGCGGATTAGTGTATGTATTATTTTGAGCGTATTGTGTGTGTGATTGTACAAGTAGTGATACAGTGTGTGCGGAAAGAGCGTGTACAGTGCGAACAAAAGGTGAATGTGACTGTACGAGTAGTGTGTGCGGTTGGTGTGTGTATTTACGCGAGCATTTGGTGAGCGTGCGAATAAGCTCTGTGCAGGCAAGGTTAGCTACATCCCAGTGAAGTGTAAGTGTGTAATAGCGAGTAGCAAGTGAACAGAGGCAAAAGAATTTCAGAAAGAAACATTACGCTGGGTTGTGCACCTTAGTGGTGCGATAGTTTTCAAGCACGAGTTAACGTGTGCGTGTGAGTGAACTGTTGTATACCAGTGCTGGTGTCCTCTGTTCAGTGTGCGAGTGTGATCTAGTGTGCTGTTAGTGACCAAGGTGGCCATCGTGTATTTTAAGGACGCTTAGTGCGCCTTCAAGGCAATAGTGTGCTTGTACTGGATTGAGGTCCCTTAGTGGCAAGGTTTGTCGATAAATCGAAAGCGGGTGAGTGTATGCGGCTAAAGGTGGGCCACCATTCCGATGGAAGAGGCAGCCAGTCAGTCGACACCATGGAGTGTGAGACTGACATGTCTGAGAAGAAGTGAGTACAAAACTCAAATTTGTTTTAATGATGCACATTTACAGTTACAGGACCCGAAAGCTAATAATATGCTCGTAGATGAAATTTCTTCCAAACAGGTTCTAATCAGATGCAGAAGCCAGGATGACCTAGGAAAATCAGATAATGTTTCTCTATTAAATGCAAGATCTCTTTCAGGCCAACACTCCTCAGGTTTCATGTACGAGCTTGTCAGTGACGGTGACTTGGAGCTCCAGAGACCTGATACGATGCTGCGTGCGGAAGGTGAAGTGTTGAGCAAGCCAGTTCCTTCTCCCCCCCCCCATCCCCTTAACCTCAGTAGCCGTAGAGAAGTCCTCTTCTCATACAGATCCCGTCCAGAAATCCTATACTGCAACCCTAAAAAAACAGTTTCAGATGCCTTAGCCAACCACCGTTCCTCTTTAGAGAAACGACCTTCTTCCGCTTTTTCGTCTTCTGCTTCACAGAAGATTAAGAAATATCCACCGATTCATATACCTAACCTCCAAGCCCTCCATAAGGATTGCTCAATGCTTCAGCAATTTGTCATGCAGTGTCGTGCAGGGGGGGGGGGTTACCGTGTTACCGCTTTTGATGAGCGGATATACACTGGAATACTACAGAAGTTACAGAAACAGAAGGATGTACAATACTACTACCAATCACTGAAGACCGACCGTCCTGTTAAGCGTGTAATTCCTGGTTTACCACTTGAGTTCTCTCCACAGGAAGTTGAAACTTTTATCAGGCAGGAAATAAATGATAGCGAGCACTAACTGTTAGTCAATTAACAAAGCGAGATCAAGCAGGGACCAAGGTGAAGATACCTTTGTTTCTAGTCAGACTGTCCAATGTTGAATGCAAGGGGGCACTAGATAGGGTTAACTTCATTAACCACATTAGATTTCGGTATGAGGACTACGTCTATTCAGAGGTAGTCTCTCAATGTTACAATTGCCAACGATGGGCTACTCATGTGAGCTCTAAATGCCACATGAATTCGCGATGCGAAAAATGTGCCGCCTCGCACGCAACAAGGGACTGCAAGAAAGCTAAAGACGCACCTCCGAAGTGCTATAACTGCTCGATGGTGGGTCATCCTGCCAACTACAAGGGCTGTAAGGCCTACAGGCGAATACTTAACGCACGAAAGAAAGAGCGCAAGACCAACGTCGACAAACTAGACAGACAGACAAAGACCTTCACCCTAATCCTACTAGAGACAATGTCCTAACCGGTTCCAAACTTAAGCTTAAACCCAAACCCTCTCCTTTCTCTCAACATAACCTGCCTTCAACCTCTCAGCATCAACCTGATGTGCGAGTTCCTGTTCCCGCTTAAAAACCTGAGGAAGCTTCACTTTCAAATCAACCTTCTGAACCGACATCACCTATTCACCCTCCCTCTTCCACTCGCAAAAGACGCGTATGTAAGCACTGACGTGCACGTAGACGACAACGCGCTGCTGCTAACCGTGACGCACGCAGAGACAGTTACACTTCCTTGGATTCAGATGACAGACGTGCTCGTGTGCTTGAGGAAGAACACGAGCGGAAGTTACAATTAGACTCAGAGGCATCCTCCCAACGTCAACTAAATTCAGATGATAAATAACATGCAAAGTAAATCAACCCAATGTCATTTTCACTAGGTCTCAGTTGCAGCTCCTGAGCTAATAACTAAATTTGGTAATCTTTCTAGAACATTGCAGGAAACAAATCATAGCTTTGATAGCAAGAAAAAAATCTAAGTATTTAAGCCAATTGTTTAAAGAAACTCAATTACCTATCTTCATAGATTTAATAGAATTAATCTTATGCTTTCTTATCGGGCATAAAGTTAACCTCAAGATGCTTGCCTGAAACTGTGATGGGATTTCGGAAAATATCGCGGAACTATTACATTATGTTCACAGTGAAAAAATTGACATCGCACTAATTGATGAAACGAAACTTACACAGAATAAAAAATTGTACACTCCCGGCTACGTTTGCCATTGGAATGAAAGGAAGGGTGTGGGAAGCTATCAGGGAACTTTAGTGCTTGTCAGATCTGATATTAAACATCAGCTGGCCCTTCAGGCTCTGGAAACTACTCCAGTTAAAATATTTGTTGACAGAAAACCACTGATAATTGTTGGAGCATATCAGTCTCCTTCCAAGGGGCTTGTCACCGCTGACTTTTATGCTCTAGTTAGGCTAGGTAATAGCATGCTACTGGCAGGGGACTTCAATAGTAAGCTCCTCTACCTTTGTAGCATGAACACAAATCAAAATGGTAGACTCATGTACGATTACGTGTCAACATCCAATGGCAGGTACTTAGTCAGTTTAACCCCACTCATTTTGCGCATAACGCAAGGCGTACTCCGAACGTCCTGGACTATGCACTTTACAGAAACATTCCCCATTTCATAACAATTGAAACAAGAAAATGTTTCATTCGAATTACATCCCCATAGTAATAAATATGCAAAGAGCCGCTGAGCAAAAAGTAATCACACCGCGGTTTGATTACAAAAGGGCTGACTGAAATAAATTTCGAACTGAAATTTTCTCCAGACTACCAGCTCAAGTCACCCTCTCAACACCAGACGAGCTGGAAACAGCTGCCACAACACTGACATATGCTATTCAAGAGTCAGTCAAATCATCTATTCCAAACTTAAAGCCACGCTCACCCACACTTGAACATCCGCCAGATATAATGGAATTAGTTACACTGCGCAAACAACTTAACCGCACCAGAAACAGAAACTTTAAGCCACGCATTAATCAACTGCAAAGATTAATAAAAGAAAAAATCACCGTAACAGGTGGGACGAAAAAAATTCGAAACTAAGTACGTCAGACCAACCGTGGAAATTGACTAAGCGTCTGACAAAGCCATATACACCAACCTATGTCCTTCAAACTGACAATGGTCTGGTGTACAGTCCTGAGGAGAAAGCGAAAGCATTCGCTGACTCGTTGGAATCTTCATTTCAACCTAATCAGGATATAACGGACAGACCTCATGAAACAACGGTAAATGAAGAAGTGGACGAGGCCCTGAATCAAGTCCCGAAAAGAGTCCATTCACTGTTAAAAAGAAAGAAGTTGTAAAAACTATTAGAAAACTGAAAACATGCAAGTCACCTTGCTCTGACGGAACAGAAAACATTGTTTTAAAACACCTCCCGGATGAGGTGATTATGATGTTATAGGTAATAAATAATATCTTCAAATTGTTTTACTTACCGCAGTGTTGGAAACTCGCTAAAGTTATCAACATTCCAAAGCCCAATAAGGATCACAAAACTATCGACCTATAAGTCTGCTTAATACGCTAGGCAAAATAACAAAGAATAATACTAAATAGACTACAAGAATTCATGACAGATAATTCGATAATATTAAAGAAACAGTTTGGTTTTCGTTGCAAACATAGCACAGCACACCAGTTGGTTAGAGTTGCGGAATATGTTACGGAAAGTTTTAGCAAAAATCGCTCAACGGGGCAGTATTCTTAGACGTCGAGAAGGCGTTCGATAGAGCATTTCATACTGGGCTAATGCGTAAACTCATTCAGTACAAAAATACTGGACACATTCTTACACTTACTTAACAGCTATCTGACAAACAGATCCTTTCTTGTTCAAGTAGAAGACAAAAAAATTTCTACCAGGCCAATCAAAGCAGGTGTACCTCAGGGATCTATCCTAGTCCCGTACCTATTCTCGATCGTTGTGTATGATATACCGAAGCACTAGGAAACAAACGTAGCCCTGTATGCCGATGATACGGTCGTCTACGCCTCCTCGAGGAAACCTCAACAATCCATGATATACATACAACACCACATGGAGCTACTCCAGGATTGGTTCACCAAGTGGAAAGATAAAATCTATGTTACCAAGTGAGAAGCAAACTTATTCTCTAAAAAAAATACCGTATCCCCCGTTAACTAATATCAAACTAAATAATATTAGCATCCTCTTTAAACAGGAGGCAAAATATCTTCGAGTGTTCCTCGACAAAAGACTTCTATGTGCCAGACATATCGAAATCCAACGTGGTAAGGCAAGCGGCAGATTAGCACAGCTGAAGAAAGAGTCTCCTTGTATTGCAACGGTCACCTTGTTACGACCTTTACTAACCTATGCTGCGCCTGCGTGGGCTTTCGCCGCGAATACCCACCTATAAAAATTACAGATACTTCAAAATCGCATTTTAAAATTAATCACAAAGCGAATGACTGCCCTCCACCGTAGACTTAACATTGACCCATTCTCAACCACATCAAAGACTTAACAAGGACCTTTTATGAGAATGTGAACGCAGGAGACAATGAACCCATCACAGGTCTTGGCTCGTATCAAGTCCTAAATAGATCCAAGCACAGACGCCCGTTACCGGCTCTATACCCTAATCCACCTAAACACCAGTAAATAATAATTAAATGGCAAAGTATGTTCAACATCCTATAGTCCAAATAGAAACATAATACCTGGTGAATCTAATTAATTGAAAACAACCAATCTAACCTTCTGAGTAGCCCAAACTAAGCCCACTTAATCTGGCGTAGAAACCAACCACAATTATCCATAACAGTAACTAAGAGTATAGCTAAGTCAGTCTATCAGCTACTTGTGTTAAATTTTCCATTGCGATAAAATATAAAGTTTTTATTTATATATTTCATTTATATATATTTTTAAAAAACTGTACGTTGGATGAATGGAAGCTTGTACAACCATTTATGTATTTCAGAATAAAAGAGTGTGCGGATGAAAGAGTGTTTTTATATATTTAAAAAAATGGTGGTGGGACATGACGGACAAATGGAAAATTATTTTGTAATACAAGTGGCTACATCTCATTAACCTCCGAGTCCTCATAGTTTCCTTTTCAGGTGCACCCTCAGACGATGGACGATGCAATTACACACGTGTGTTCTGGGTGATTGTGTGCGTGTTTGCATGATACCAACACTTGTTAATAGAATACGATATAATATTAGAGTCAATACAGACGTTTTGCCTGTGTCTCTCCACCCTTCTTGCATGTGTGGTTTACCAGGTAAACTATCCGTAGCTTGATCCGATACAGAGATTTTTACAGAATATACATTAATGCATATTCTGGTTTTTCCCTCTTCAATAAAACTCTTCTCGCGTTTCTCTATCTTCTTGTTTCACCTTCTTTCCTCTCTTTTACACATTGCGAGTCGCGGTAAATGTCTCCGAAAGACAGAAATCGTAGCATCCACACCCACGACAGATGCTTTAGTTGCATGCATGCATGCGGAGATCGCTAGTATAAGTTGGAGAGCGGTCACTCCTCAGGGCGGGACTTTCCAGGGGCCCTGACAGTCAAAACTTTTTTTTTCTTTTGAATTTTATTTATGACCTTTAGGCATCTACGGCTCAGGCCGAGATAGAGGAGGGGGTAAGATTCGGGAAGGTGTCGGTCAGGGGCTATGTTGAAGGTGCCATCCCGGCATTTGTCTGGTATGCCTAAGGAAAAACCCGTCAAAATGGTCGGTCGCTGGAATCGAACCCACGACCTCTCGAATAAGCGCATGAACGTGTGTGAAGCTGTTAATGGAGTACATCCAGGTATGTATGCAGAGGGGGGGTCCAGACCCCCCTCAAACTTAAGATCTCTGCGAAATTAGTATAATTTTTGGCAAAATTAGATGGATTTTATGTACTTTTCATATTCAGGCAGACCTCGGATCCCTCCCAAACCAAATTCTGTGTACATGCCTGAGTACATTTCCAAAATTTGTTGACTTTTCCTCATTTCCCATTGGTTATGTGATTTACTGAACACCCTGTATTTTTATTGCTTTAGATCCATTACCTCAATACATTAATATTAAATTTGTTTGTGGTAGAACCATTGTGATTCCATGTTCTAAAGGTAAATTGTTTCTAGATGTTCTCCACATTTGGCAGTGGTAAAACAGCCTAATGTATTTCCTTTCGGTATATTTTTCTATATGCTCTATCTGTATATACTTTTACATGATATTAGCTGATATACCCTCCCCTTGGTGCGGGGTGAATAAAATATGCTGGCAACACTGACAACTGGAATCATCTTTAACCCTGAACAACTGGTATCAATTTAAAAATTGGTTGGCAACACTGACAAGTGCAGCGCCTGTGGCGCACGAAGCATCTCTGGTGTGGATACGTAAAACAGTATGGAAACTATTTGAACTATGGATTTTTTTTAGAATTGGTTGGCCATACTGACAACTGCGATCCTCTATAACTTGTACCAGCATCTAAATACCAAGTTTGGTACGGATAGATCCTAGATATAGAATCCATTTGAAATATTGGCCTTTTAAAGGCAGTTGGTAAAACACTGAAAACTGTGGTCCGCCTGCGGGGTGCCTGGGGTAATTCTATATAAACTGTCCCAGAACCTAATGCACATGCATGACAAATTTGGTGTAAATCAATGAGGGCACATTTTTTAAAAAAAGCTTGCAACACTGACAACTCTTGGTGATTCAAAATACCTGTACGAACTAGCCCAGGGTACCTAACAAACACGTATGAAAAATTTGGTGGAAATGGATGGACGCATGTAGGACATATTTATATTATTTATATTTATAAATATAAGTAACATATATTTATTTTATTTGTATAGATTTACAGTTCAGTTCCTTATAACCCAAAAAAAATAATTTTATCAGACTTTTATTTGCGAATGTATTCTTAGCGATTATCAGGTGTTGTGTTAAACCACGAAAAGTACTATGATATCCTGAAAGAATCAGAAATACGCTTAGAGATACAATGAAAATTAAATATCATAAAATATGGTTTGAAAGCATATTTTTTTTTTGGAAAAAGGATTCGCATATTTTAAAGAAATAGAAAACAGGTGATTAAGAATTCATTGAACATTTTTGTGCTGTCGGTCAACAACAACAAAAAAAAAAAGATAACAATAAAAATAGAAGACTTTAAGAAGTTGGACGACTTGCGTCTACGAAGGAAACTACAGGAAAAAAAAATAATGATTAATGAAAAGATGTCTGTGACTGTCATTTGTTTTCAGTTGCGAAGCCATTAAGGAAGGTGTTACACAAAACATCTTTTCCCCCTACTATTACCCGTAAATACGTAACGTCAGACAAGAAGCAGAATTTTGCTCTTTCGAGTGTTACGGTCGGCTAAGCACAAACCATCAACTTATGTTGGTACTGGCTTCTTCAGTGTACATCGTAGCTTAATTAGAAAAAGAAATGAATGGGAGGGTTTGCTTTAACCGAGTCTTTTTTTTTTAACTCTTGTGACAAATGATCGAGTTGACCAAGATGGCGTCTTAGGTATTTTGCCTTTCCATCACGTTGTATTATGCTTTCACCCGCTAGGTGACACTACCGTCAACTGTTAATAAATGGACGTATTTCTTGTTGTGTCGGTTCTTAAAAGTTTGAAAGAAAAGTAGAAGTAAAAATTCAATTAATTTTGTTGTTCGTTGCTAAAGACTAGAAAACTAGTAGTCACTTATATATTTGAAATGAATAACAACACGCAAGAAGTCTTCAACAAATTTCCTTATTACTTGGGTTTGAAATGAGAACCAGTAAAATTCAATCGTGTTTTTGTTTTAAGGTTCATTTGGGCGTTTGACAAGCTGTCCTTTATTTTAATCAATCTTTCAGAGCTTCCCCACAAATTAAAAATTAACCACAAACTCATATATTTAATATCCATAGTGGTACATTGTTACTGTGGCGATGAACTTGTGAGTTTCGTAAGCCATAGAGTATGTAAGTAAGGCACACTACAACACAATGACAATGACTCGGCAAACATTTCGGTTATCTTGGGCGAATTTATGTGGGAGGCATCGCTGCCCCAGCCATTTCAGAATGACTTTAAGTGTTTCATTCTAAACGATAGTTTTGAAATTTGTTATCAATATAATAAATTGTCCCCTTTCCCCCGGGACTCTCTCCTAAATCCGCCCATGTCGGTTATACAATTAATTGTTCCTTCTTTACCTTCTTGCTATGGTAACTTATTCCGATTTGAAAAAAAAAAAACAGTTTATCGATATGAATGTTTGTATCGTCTAAGAGTACTTGAATAGATTTCTCGCTTTACTGAAAGAGTCGTGAGAATAATAACGCCGCCAGGACAAAAAGTTTTGAAGGCAACAATATTTCTTTGAAACATATGTATAAAATAAAAATTAATAAAAAAGCTTTTTAAAGACATACTTTTCTTAAACAATTCGTACTAAAAAGTAAAAAAATAATTTTGTTTTTTTAATTGAAGAATTTATAAAGTGACTGTATATGAGAGAGCGCCTCATGCTTTTCTTTTCAGTCATGCATAAACAAAATTATCTTTTACTTTTTAGTACGAATTGATAAGAAAAGTGTCTGTAAAGTTTATTTTTAACCAAATCCTAAAGTGTTCTGCAACCAGTCAAATGCCATATTTATGGGTAATATTAAAATATGCTCTTAAAATTTATAAATATGTAGAAATAAAGAGGTAGCGATCACAGTGAGAGCTTCGGCTCTCCTCTCCCAACCCGTCTGGTCAGCGTGGGAGCAGTAGACCAACTCCTCCCTTCGTTGAGAGACTTCATCCACTAGTGGATTGAATATGGCTGTGATTTATTTATATGAAAGTAACAATGGAATATTGTATTGTCTCCCGACTTACGTCACTGTGCAAATATTCATCATTGTATGACGTCGGCAAGTGAGCTAAATGAACGTTGCAAGATTTGAGGACACCACGAACCATTGTGAATTAAAGAAAAGAATGTAAAAAATGAAGATTACTGATAAAATTAGAGAATGAGGTAGTTTCTAGAGGGGGTGGGGGGTGGCTTCAGCATTAGAGTATAATCCTAGATCCATCGTACTCAACACACTATATTTTTAAAAAAGTGCAATTCCGCTCGATTTGAGCGGAAAGAGGGAACACTCTTTCAAAGTTAATTTTTATCGGAGAAAAGATTAGAAATTTCCGCTCGAAAAATGATGGGATTTATGGAGGCCATTTTTAGGTCAATGTCCATCTATTGGAATATTTTTTTTTTTCATCTTTCGAACACGGAAACGACGCAATAAAATGTTGAAGAAGTAAAAAGATACAAATGGAAGCATTTATTCAGAAGTGGTAAGAATGAAAAGTAACGTACTTATGAATGTAAAAAAAAAAAAAATTAACTCGGGGAGATTTGAACCCGGTACTTTCCAGCCGCCATCCAACGCCTTAACCCCTCAGTTAGCCGTCCAACAGCGATAATGCGCATTCGAAATGGTATCTTTGGTTTCGTCAAGCACTTGAGAACAGCGTTCAAAGATTTCTTCACACTAAATCAAAAAGAGCGGAATTTTCACTCTTTTTTAGGGCGAAAAGCGGGACCGCTCCTTTTCGATCGAAAAAGAGTGGTTTCTAACAAAACATTATTGCGTTGGATGGAAAATGTACTCTTTCTAGATGGAATTTCGCTCTTTTCGATGTAATTTTTTTTTTTACTCTTAAAAAAGCGGTTTTCTATTGAGTCGTCAAAGGTGAAAGAGCGATTTCTCATCTTTTTAGAGTGATTTGGTGCTTCAATTTCTCATCGTTTAGAAGTGAATTTTCTCATCTTTGTAGATCGGTTTGAATTCCACTCTTTTTAGAGCGATTTGCAATGCATCATGGGCAATGGGCATGGCTACTAGTCAACATTGGTCTTCGCCATTTGTAAAAGCAAAGGTTCCAAAGACTAAGCTATACTGTGAAATTTATAGCGTTATGTATAGTTAAAAATGAGAAAACAGAACTTTAAAACTTTTCTGTTAGTAAAATACGCCAAAAAATGTCAGAAGTAAGTACAAGAAATCTTTCAGCGTTGTAATCAAGTACCTGACGAGACGAAAGAAACAATTCTGAGGACGCATTCTCGCAGTTGGACCCTTGGTTGAGGGGTCAACGCGTTGGATAGCTGATCGAATAGTACCGGGTTCAAATCTCCTCCAGGTTTAGCTTTATTTTACTCATTTTCATTCACAAGTACAGTAATTTTCTTTTTATTACACATGAATTAATGCTCCCTTTCGCACTTTTGTACATTTTATTGCGTCATTTTCATGTTCACAAGATTGTAAATTGTATCTGAATAGATGGAAATTCATCTATACAAATACAATATCTAGGTTTCCATTGAAATGGACTACCACAGATTTTCGCGGAAATTTCTCATCTTTCCTCCGATGAAAATTCGCTCTAAACGAGCGGTCACTCTTTCCGCTCGATTTGAGCGGAATCCACTCTTTTGATTTTAGTGTGTTGGACATATCTTACTCAGATTTCTTGCTCCTGACGTCTTCTAATATATTTTTGTCACTGAAAAAAAAAGTTTTCAAGTATTCTGTTGTCATTTTTACACTAAACGCAACGCAATAAATTTCACGGGATAGCTTACTCTTTCGATAACCTTCGCAGTAAAAAAATGGCGGAGATCAAAGTTGACTAGTAGCTACGATGTATTGTAAATCACTCTAAAAAAAATGATAAATCGCTCTTTCAAATTTGAAGAATAAATTACATCAAAAAGTTTCGCTCTTTTGATTTAGTGTGTAACAAAAGGCTTAGTGTTACCAAATTAACTAAAGATCGTGCAAATCTGAAATTGACATCTGGGGTGGCCAAGAGATTAGCGCGCTCCCTTTGTGTGTGCATGGTCAAGGGTTCAATTCCTGCAGAGGTCTATTGAACGATGTGGTTCGGAGCTCACTTTACCAAAAAAACTGTAGTTCCCGCCCTTAAAAGCTCAGGAATCCCCTAACCATGTGAGCAACACGACTTACGAAAGAATCGTTGGATTCAAAATAAATAAACCACAACAAATATCAGAAAAGAACTTTATTATAGATTGATTTTTGAAATAGGAATTAGTCAGTTATAGACAGGCGACACAACTTTTGTCCAAAGCTGTACATGTTGATCTTGAGTACTCGGATATTTTTCAGTGAATTGATCATTACATGCGCTTTTGTCTTATAAGTACTCAAACATCAAACTTGTGTTTACTCAAAACAGATGTAGCATTTATGAGTCCGTTTCCTGGGTAATACTCCAAATATTTAATATCCAATGAGAAATTTCTCTAGATATTAAGTCTCCCAAGCAAAAATTATATATATAATATTTGATGAGATGAAATTTAATTACGTAAAGAATAAAATAACAAAAGGAATCCCCTACTGTGTCCCTTCCGGGGATTAAGAAACAGCTCAGTTAAGGTTTCATGAGACGGTGACAAAAAAAAAGTATTCACTGAGAATGGAGCGGCTGAATGAATGCCTGAGAATACTCAGACCACCAGTGGCTGCTATTGTTTGGCCCAATGTTAACAAACTCCCTCACAATGAAGCGAATCAGTGTTTATTGTCTTTTGCTATTAATTCCTCTCGTGGGGGTGTGGAGGAGAGAGAGACACAAATTTCTACTTCGATAATTACATCTTAATTATGTTTCTACACTAAAAGAGAATCATAACTTAAAACCATCTGTCGTTATACAGAGTGATACAGAAATGTGTATCATGGATTCAGTGTTGAAGTACTTATACCAAACAAGAAAATAATTCCTTTGAGGAAAAAAATAGTTCGACGAATAGCATCGTCACATATAATGACACCAGGGATGTTGGCTTCGCAATGGGAGAATTGAGGAAAATCACATAGACGGGTTTCTCTACGGAAGAATTTCTTTATCAAGATTTAATATTGCGCATGCGCAATGGGCAAGTATAGAAATCCTGTCTAAGCTGCATTCTTGAATCTTAACTGTGCTCAAATAGATGTATTGGGTACAATTTTGTTTGTGATTTGCTAATCCAATCACAACTTATGTTACCATTTCTGACGTAGATATGACGTTATTTCTCCCGATACCGCTCTGTATTTGGGTGTCTGTAGCTACGAAACTACGCAAAATTCGAAATATTTTTCCAAAAATAACTTTTTCTTTCCATGTCTTAGTATGAGAAATTCGTCTTTCAAATTATGACCAGGGTTTTTGCAACACCCTGTAGTTGATATCCATCTCACTTTCGCAAATTGTCTCTCATAACCAACTCACTTTATATCTTCTCCCAATAAAGGAAAAGGGGCAACAAGCTACAAAATCAGGATATAAACTAGGCTACTTCCCTTCAAAATATTGATATTTATTGCACCACAAAAGTTGGAAATACGAGGTTTAACCATAAAGTGAGCGAAACTAACTCCATCTGTTGGTTGAACATTTATATCCATATAAAGAAAGTCACAGGGGGAAGCAACGTTAAAGTATCTTGTACTCCAGTAGGACACCGTTGAAAATACACGGATTAAACGGTAGTAGCGAATTGTTATTTTTAACGTTGTAAATGTACCGAAATGTTCGCCTGTTCAACGGTTTATTTGACGTTGAATAATGGTTGAGAAGAAACAAACACGTGGTAATAATGGTTGAAATCAAGAAACGTACGATAAGAAAACGGGTACAGTTGGCCAAAACAGAGAATGGTTGTTGTCTATTGGTATATATATTTAGCTGCATTTGGTCCTTTCTTTTCATCATGATGTACAGCGTAATTTTCCAACAGTAAATTACCCAACCGTCTGCTGTGGGATTCGAAGCTGAATCGTTCCGCACTCGTCGGTAGCTCGACACGTTGACCACTCAACAACGCAGCCGCCTTCAGAGTCACTACTCCTTTACTGTTCCCTTTATGTTACGAAGACGTAAAAGGCAGTCTTGAATGCAGTCGCCACAAATCCAGACCCGTTCTTTCTTTGTTATGCGTATTTTTCCTTCTTTAACACTTTGACCATCGCTGCACTATCAAATTTGTATTTCTCAATTAGTGTAATATGTCGCATTAGACAAACGCATACATATAAAGCGAAATCTACGCCACAGTTGAAAGGGAAAGTTGATAACACTTCAGTCACATATCTCAAGAAATTATTAGAAAATAAAGAAGATAATGCTGAAATGTTAAATAAGCTATGTTTATACTGTCCTGGAAAAAATTTAAGAAAACGAACTTTGTTTTTACTCCCCAATTCTAGAATACAGCTGTATAAGAATTCACCCCTGTATAGATTTGGTGTGGCAGAAAAGGTACTAGATGAAATAGGGCTAGATATTTTCCAAATAAATTTAAATAAATTACGAAACGACGTAATGAAATTTTATTTGGAAAATGGATGAAAAGTGTTATGGGTATATGTATGTATAATAATAATAATAAATCACAGCCATATTCAATCCACTAGTGGATGAGGCCTCTCCCCGAAGGGAGGAGTTGGTCTACTGCTCCCACGCTGACCAGACGGGTTGGGAGAGGAGAGCCGAAGCTCTCACTGTGATCGCCACTGTCTTTTATTCACAGCAGCTCCCCAATTGTCCTCACGATGCTGGGTCAACACCGAAATATTTGAGCCCCCATCGGGAATCGAACCCGGGACCGCTCGCATTGAAGTCGAGCGCGCTACCGACTAGGCTACGCAGGAGCTCATATGTATGTATATATATATATATATATATATATATATATATATGT
>JAGDQP010005329.1:60545-79042 GCA_022664845.1 Lepisma saccharinum
TCCGGGACAATCTAAAAGCACGTGACGAATACTTAAAACAACATTGCAATTATTACAACGTGGTGGATCCAATCGTCGTAACAGATATCCGTGGGTTAGGCGACTGTGAGTTATGGATTGGAAATGTGTATATTCATTGTAATTTCTGTAAATTTAATATGTATTGTACTTATTAATTGCCATTTTTTGTTGGTGTAAAGTACAATTAAATACATAAATAATCAACATCCTATTAACGAAATTAAATGTACGTTGAAATATAGTTTAAAATTCAATCTGTTTTCAACATTCAAATGAGAACATGAGAAATGTAGTTAATTTTATTATATTCGCTTTTAAGCATATTTATTGTGCAATTAACTTGGAAATATAGTCTAGGGTACAGTTCAATATAATAGTTAAAAATACGTCACATTAACCGTACTATCAGTGAAACCAAATTTTCATTGGAATATAGATTGAAATTCAACGTGTTTTCAACATGCAAAAGAGAATACAAAATAATAGTTAATGGCATTCAATTAGCTTTTAATTAGAAATTTTTATTCCATTAAATTAGAAAGAATCCCATGAAACGAAATCTATACCAGAGTTGAAAATAACAGTTGAATCCACAATCTATACCATGGTTGAACTACCGTCTTTGTTGAAATATGATTTAATATAAAATGTAGTATTTTCAACCAATAACGGTTTAATCAACAAAATAAACCAAAAGTCAACGTTCCAAACACGTGTGTGTGCTACTGGGGTATATAATGGTAGATCCACAGAATGATTAATACTGATGTGATCAAACATAGGGATAAGGTAGAAAATCTACGATAGGTACAACTTTTTAGATATTCTTGATTTCCATTATAATTATTAATATTTTGTCCTTACCTTTTACAGAGATCGTTCTCCGCAACCTATTTGAGAGCATTTCGCAGAGGGCGGCTGGTGTAGTACCAGCAAGAGATGGCGTTATCAGAGTTTGACAGAGTAAAGAAGGACCCCAGCTAAACATTTTATTTAGTTTAGCAATTACTTTCTGGTGGGTAGTGTATATATATGATAACTTCTTTTATCATACAATGTTAACGAATATTCTGCTACTATTTTTCTTTCGAACGATTGTTACTGCTGTGATGAAATTGTGAGTTCTGTGAGTCATGGTATTAGTCAAGTCAGAAAACCACAGAAAGAAGACAATATGAAGTGGAGATAATCTTCTCTCTCTCTCTCTCTCTCTTTCGCACGCAAATGCATACACTCTGTTGATCACAAACTCATCAGGAGTCAAATTACATTGTGGAAACTTAAAAAAAAATATATGAAAACTGTATAATAATTATAATAAAAAAATAAAATCCGCGGCCTCTTCTCTCATTAAGAAAGAAGACGACTCAATCCCAACACACGATCAATCTACGTCAATCTTTTGAGATGAGGAAAACTCTGTTGTGAATATTCCGACCCCTAGCGGCACCTACATTCACAAACACAGCTTCACTTACACATACAACATATTTTTTTTCTTTATTCTTCTGTCTGCAACAAAAATAGTAGTAGAAGGCGATTCCTTTAGTTCAAGGTCTCATCCTCCTATACTTAATGAACACCTAATGCATTATGCATGTCATGAGGCCGCGCACACGATAAGAACCACCGACCATTTACTACCAGCTAGCAATCCAGCAAAATACACTCCGAATATACATTTACGATATAGGAAAAAAGAAACGAAGTTCCGACAGACGAAAGAAATAAGGAGATAAAAGAGAAGAAGAAAAAATCGGAGAAGAAAACAAAACATGAAAAGGTGATCACGAATGAAGATGAAAGAAGGAGAGATAATACGATTCTGTGGAAGGGAAGAGCGAGAAAATGTCTGTTAAAAATAATGGTGAAAGATTCATAAGAGTGGTAAATAGTGCTGCGAAAATAAAACACCAAATGCACCATTATATCAAATAATGTTGCCAGAATACGGAGAAGTAGAGAAAGAGTTCGAAATGTGTACTTGAGGAAGAATAATGAGATAAATTTGTATTAATCGAGTCAGTGGCTATACTATGGATTAATCTTCAGTGTAGAAACTTCAGGCCAAGATCAACAGTGTAGAAAAGCTCATTTGGAGCGGATGGGGAAGAACCGACGATCCTTGACACTAGAGATGAGCGCTCTACCTCTGCGTCACCACGACCTCTGTACGGAGAGAATGGAAAATCATTACCCTTCTATAAAAGTCAAGTTAAGAGAAAATACTCGAGACAGAGAGAATAAATGATAGGAATATAATACAGGAAATAATTAAGATAAAAAGAAATTGGTTGGGGCATTGTTTAAATAGAAATTATAGGATGTTTTAATGATGGTATAGTTCAGAGATTGCACCAAGATGTTTAGTTTGGTGGATGTGGAGTCAAAACCGTGGTGTAAAGCGAAAATTAGGAGTGGTAAAAAGCCAAAATTGGATTGTAAATTTTAAAAAATCGGTAGGTATAATTAGAGTTTTCAGGTTTCTATTGATTTTTTAACGTAAAAATTTAATGTTTGCGTATGCTTCTTAATTTGGAAGGGTGAATCACTGGTATTTATTTATTTATTGAACACAACAGGTTAATAGCCTAATTGTGGTGTTCAACATACACATATGACATTTTCTACATACACACATAGGTGTAACATACATATTTGGAGCTGCATGGTAACATATTCTGCATAAAGTATTCATTATTTTATATAAGAATGGAATTATCTCATATTTACGTTAAATATATCAATCTCAGGACATTCTTTAAGTATACAATTATATAATGAGCACATTCTCCTAATAGGCGATATGTCCATTGCTTTAGTTCTTTGGGCCGAAAGGTGGAAGACAGCATTACGCGGTCGAGTTACTCTATGCGGTACATACAGCCCTAATTCAGATAATAAGCTTTCTGAGTCGATTTTACTCTGCAAGAATTTGTTTAGGAAAGTTAAGAGAAAATTAACTCTTCTGTTTTCAAGAGATTGTAACCTGTACTTATTTACCAGGTCTAAGTACTTTCCAAAATTTAGGATATATTTCAATTTCTTTGTATGTCAAAAATCGTACAAATTTAGACTGTATAATTTCAATTTGCCGAGAGTTCTTCTGTGTATTAGGATCCCATATTATTGCTGCGTATTCTAACTTTGACCTAACATACGCTGTATATAAAGTTTTTAAGACATCAATATTCGAGAAGTCGCTAGTTAGCCTCATTACAAACCCGAGGTTCCTGTAAGCTTCGCTAACAAGGCGATTTATGTGCATGTCGAATGAGAGGTTAGATTCAATGATTACACCAAGATCAGTAATAGAATCTACTCGAACTGGTGGAGAGTCATTAACTTTGTATTCGAATTTCAAATAGTTTGTTTTTCTCGTATATGACATTACACTACATTTATTAATATTTAATAATAACATGTTTGTTTTACACCAATTGGAGACTGTATTAATATCATTTTGTAAGGAGACCGCGTCCAATTCGGAGGAAATACTACAATAGATTTTTAAATCATCTGCAAACAGAGGTTTCTTGGAGGATGTTATGACAGCAGGCAAGTCATTTACAAATGATAAGAACAAAAGAGGTCCAAGGTTCGATCCTTGAGACACACCAGAATTTACGACATATTCCTCGGTTATACTATTTTTGTAACGAACACGGTGTTTATGGTGACACAAATAGGATGCTATTAACTGGCGAAGTTTTTCTGGGAAGTTGAATGTTACAAGCTTGCTAAGTAGGATGTCATGATTAATGACATCAAAGGCTTTCGAAAAGTCTGTGTAAATTACGTCTACTTGACCTTTATTATCAATTTGTCTAGCTAAAAAATGTGTGAATTCAACAAGGTTGGTTACAGTCGATTTATTTGGCAAGAATCCATGTTGGAAGGGCGAGATAATTGAGCGAACGTGTGAGTATATACGTTCATGTATAATAATTTCAAATACTTTGGCTGGCGCAGATATTATGGCAATTGGACGATAATTTTTAATATCATTACTCGTGCCACTACTTTTAGGAATGGGACAGATATCGGCAAGTTTCCATTTGGCAGGGATTTCACAGGTTGCTAGCGATTTATTGAAAATCGCTTGCAGTGGATATTTTAGCATTTCAGAACAGCCTTTGATAATATAAGATGGGACTTTGTCAACCCCGAAAGATGTCCGAGGTTTCAGTTTTTTGATAGCTTTTTGTACGTCCTTCAGTTCAATGTGTTCGAGAAATATTTTTTTCTAAAATTTCAGAACAATTGTATTAAGTTAAAGTATCAAAGTTATATTTTGACATATTGTAGGCTACTTGAAAATGTTTCATGAATGCATTCGCAATAGCGGTTTCCTCACTTCATTGCTGTCCCTCGTAATTTAGCACAATGCATTCTGATTTTCGTCTTTTATTTTTTATGAATGTCCAAAAGCTTTTGGGTTCAGTTAAAATGTCAGTTTCACAATTGCGCAAATAAGTTCTGTAGGCTGCAGATATTTCCTTTTTGGAGAGAGTACGTTATTCTTTAAATATATTATAGTGATAACTAACATCTCCGATTGCTTGTTTCCATTTTCTACGGTGGTATGTCTTTTTCTTGATTAGTTTAATTAAGTAATTTGAAAACCAGAGAGGGTGCTTTAGTTTAGGTCTTTTTCGTGGTATTCATTTATCGAAAATGGCATTTAATGTATTATAGAAAGAGTCAACAGCACCATCGACAGTTAAGCTGTCCGATACACTGTCCCAATTAACTGATGCAATGTCACGATACAGTTGCTCGTAATTGGCTTTGGAAAAGTTGTAATCAATTGTATGTGATTTTGCTATATTTTTGATCCGCTTGGTGTACATAAATTCAGCTAATAATGCAGGATAATGAACATCCTCAGGAACGATCGAGTCATGTTCATGCGTTACAACAACACTTTGAAAGTTAAAAAGCACTAAATCTAATGTTTTACCATATTTGTTTTTAACGTTGTTGAAAGATTTTAAATTGTAAAAAATCATCAAATTATATAATTCACGGCAGGTTGTTGTTGAGTTATGAAAATCGAAATCAGTTCCTCTCAATTCAGGAATATTGTAATCGCCTATTAGGAGAATGCTGCTTTCTGGTGGTAATACACTATATATAAAATTAAAATAATCTTGGTATACTGAAATAGGAGACGCAGGTACAATATAGACAACACACACAAATACACAAGTAACATTATTTACAAAACGTTTGGCTAGAATACAGTCAACACCAGGGATATCAGGGGAGGAAACTTGCTGCACTCGAGATGTTTTATTTACAGCCAACAGAACTCCACCCCCAGATTTCTTACAAGAGGAAGCAAGATTTCTGTCAGCTCTTCGTGAATCAAAAAGTTCAGAATCTATATGACTATCGGTGAGCCAAGTCTCAATTAATGAGAAGGCGTGGTAGTTATTGTTTAGAATGTTTTCATACAAGCTGTTTATTTTGGTTCGAAGGCCACGTGTATTTCGTACGTATAAACTAAAGTTTGCTTGCTTCCCAGAGGTTACACTTTTTTGTCGGATTTACTGAGTCATTTCCCCCCACCCCGTCACAATCATCCCTTCTTACCCGAAAACTTAAGTCTCAGCTATGAGAGCTTAATTTACCGGCAGTGGAACTTCTGGTGACAACTCCTGGGTTAGAGGGGTACGAGGGAGAAGAGGATGCAAGATTGTTTGTTTTCTTGCCGGTCTTGATTTTTCCAGGTTCACTTTCATAATTAAAGGTTGCATTAAAGTTCAGAGGAAACTGAGAAGAGAGCTTACAAAGGTAGTAATTAAGTTCCTGTGGAGACATGTTAAGAATCGCAAACGATGTTGCAATTATTGCAGAAACAGGAGAAGAGCTGGAAAGAAAATAATCAATAAAATGGACGTATGGGTATCGGGAAGTCGAGATATGAATATCGGGGGAAACAAGACGATGTAATAATACTGAAAAGAATAAACAAGAAACTCAATACTAGAAGAGATGACTGAAATTCGCTTATGTAACAAGCATACTTGGGATCATTATGTAACAAGAAAAAACGAGGTCACGGAAGAAATACAAAGTCGCTTAGCATCGGACAACGCATGTTTTTACTCAGTCTAGAAACTCCTATCCTCCCAATTAATATCAAAGAAATTGAAATTGAAAATATACAGAACGGTTATTCTGCCGGTCATACTTTACGGTGCGAAAATTGGAGTACGACCCTAGCAAATGGACATAAATTACGAGTGTTTGAAAATAAGATATTGAGAAAGATATACGAGCCGAAACGGGACGAGATGGCTGGAGAATGGAGGTGACTGCATAATGAAGAACTTCATAGACTGTACGACTCACCCGATGTTGTAAGAATAATGAAATCGCGACGACTAAAGTGGGCAGACCTTGTAGCTAGGATGGGGGAAGATTATATTCCATTGTGGTTGGTAAACCGAAGGGAAAGAGACCGTTGGGAAGACCGAGACGACCTTGGGAGGACAATATTGGAAGGTATCTTCTTGAAGTAGGTGTTCGTGATGAAAACTGGCTTGATCTTGCTCAGCATAGAATCCTATGGCGAATGTTTGTTACTGTGGCGACGAACTTGCGACTTCTATCTATCTATCTATTCGATCCGCTACTGGATGAGGCCTTTCCCCGGAGCAAGGAATTGGTCTACTGCTCCCACGCTGACCAGAGGGGTTGGGAGAGGAGAGCCTGAGCTCTCACTGTGATCACCACTATCTTTTATTCATACCAGCTCCCCAATTGCATCACGATACCGTTCCAGACCCACACGCCTTGGAAAAACAAATCCTTGGCAGCTCCGGGAGTCGAACCCGGGACTCTTCAATATATATAATATTAACCATAAACTCCTGATATAGCTACAACTGGCATATATAATCATAGAACTCTAAGGTAGGTCATTCAATATTACATTCAATTACTCCTTCAACTGCTGATATGTACAGGTGATTTCGTTCCAATGTCCATTGCACATTCATGATGAAAAAGACCCTTTCCACGTTAGGATTAGGCTCAGGAATTCAGAGTCACAAATCACACAAACTGGGACAAACAGGTGTCCCGAAAGCATTTCTCGGGACAATTAATTATTTCATTGAAAGCCGGGACGTCTGGGAACTCTAGTTTGGTGTACATTACTACATTCGAAAAGACATCGACCCTTATGTTTTCACACAATACTTTATTCAGCTATACCTTAAATTTATGAATTGTCTACTATCCAATCCCTTGTAAATGCTGTTAAATTGCATTGCCATCTAGCGTCAGAGATTCACACTATTTCCAAGGAAAAAGGAACCTTAAGTCTCATCAATAAACGAGCTACTAAAGCATTCCCGTATCAGTTTATGCAGCACACTGGATGGATAACAGAGTTTATGCAAATAAAAAAGTAAATAATTTCTTTTTTAAATAATTATTTTAAAGCATTTTCCTTTCTGATTTGTAATTTAGTATTACACTGTTTCTCAAACTTCTTCTGCGATAGTCAATTGAAGTACGAGTAAGTCATTTTATATTTGAGTGTGAAATTTGCTGTAATATAATTGTGTTACCTGTCTATATTGCAGTACGCTGACTTTTATCATTCAAAATCTGTGTGGCTGATTTTTATCACTACTTATATTTTTGCTGATTTTATTCTGTTTACGAGTGCCCCCGTGATCTAGCAGATAAGTTTACAAACTTCAAAACGATACTGTGGAAGTACTCAGGTTCGAGTCCATCTGGCAGCCATCCTGACTGAAATTTTCCAGGGTTTTCCTCAGTTTAACCAGCTGAATACCATGATAGTGCAGTATGTATAAGCTCTTCCCCATCCTTAACCTTGGAAGAGCATTAACTTCAGTCAAAGAGGCTTAAGAGCCATCAATAAAGTCAGCATGCACCGAAGAACGTCATCCCTCCAACCTGGACGGATTTAGGTCACAGCTGCCTACATAACACAAAAATAAATGAAGTCAATATGAAAATTTCAAATACATGTTGGCAAATTGGTCTTTCTCCAATCGAACAAGTTGATTAAGTTTAAGCTATCCCAGAGGAGGTAAAAGATCTGACTGACAAGATGTCAGTGGTGGGCCTCATGTTACAACTGTCATTCATCTCACCCACCTGGACAGCGGAGCGGCTGTATCCGCTTCTTGGAAAGAAGTCATTGTATGCTAATCGCTGGCTTAGTAGATAGACTCAAATCTTCTCTTTACCTTCCCTTCTTTTGAATGTGTGAGTGAGTGAGAGAGAGAGAGAGAGAGAGAGAGAGAGAGAGAGAATTTTTCGCTATCTATTTCTGAGTGACAACAGGTACACACTGCAGACCTCCCAGGAAGAACTTCAAGAAGATGCTTTCAAATCTATTTTAAAATATTTTTTAATTTTTTTAGGATGATTCTGAAGAGACGGTTTCTGTGTTCTGATATGGTGTTGTCGCTCAGTATTTGATATTATGTTGTTTACAATAACTTTAAAAAAAATCTATTATTTCTTATCAAGATTTTGTTTAACAAAAGATGAATCTAAGTTCACAAAAATGTAACCCTTTTAGCTCAAGATCTTCGAGATTATTTAAATTAAGATTGTAGAAATGTTAACGCCTTAGTAAAAGACGGATCATCTCCTTCACAATTTATTAATTTAGATTTTTCAAAAGTAAATAAGATGAAGATCAAGATCAATTTGTATATATGCATTTCTATGGATGAAAAGCTGGTGTGCATGAATAGAAGCATGAGCCCTCTCTGAACGATTTCTGCTTCCACGTTCCTTGTTCCAAACACATGAGATCAAACAAGGATGTTTTAATAGAGGGTATGCGGTTTTGCCAAGAACCTGAAGCCAAACGTCACAGCTTAGTGCCGACGCTCAGTAAGCCCACTTCCTCCAATCAAAAACATTGTTTTCGGCTAACAAAGATGGCAGTAAGTTCTGAAGATGTCTTCAAACCAATCAGGCGCGTTACCTTTGTCGATGCTCAGTTGTATTTTTGGTTTCATTCTTTCGCTGGACATGAGGTAGGTACAAGCACATCCTGTATTAGAACAACCTTGAGATCAAATTACTGAGGTGTATTCTAGTTTCAATCTAGTCATACAAGAGCATGAAAGTGCGAGGGTTGTACAGAAATTGTGCAAAAGTGCTCAAAACATTATTTACTAACTGGCAGAGAACTTTCAAATTGTATGTATTAGTAGAATAATTGTTTCTCAACAGTAACGCTTCTTCTTTTTAAATTGCAGGTAAATGATTTCAACCAGAAGCAACTTCCTCTCATTGAGCTCTTGACGATGGAGGAGCGCAGGCTGTCTGAGATCCATAGAAGGCTAAAGACAGTGTTGCCAACTTGTGATACAAATTACATTTACTGAAACTCGATCAGTAGCCCCTGTAGCCCAGTCCAAAACTTGACCCGGTGACCCGTTTCAGCTCTGCCTACTTATTCTATTTCACCGACCTATTTCCGATAATAAAACAAATTTTATGCCCAGTTTTGGATTCTTTTCGGCACCGTCCTTCTATTATTAATTAATGCTTTTAATCAATCCCTAAGTATCCAATAATATCTCTATTATTAACCTCCACCATTAATAATAATAATAATAATAATAATAGGTCAAGGTGTTATAGCGCCTTAGTGATATAGGATAACCACTGCATTTTTTAAAAATGTAAACATGATATTAATACGTTTCATATCAAGCATAATTCATAGTTTTTAAAGCTGTTATTATTATTATTAATAATTCTTTTGTCACTATGTAACAACTAGACTATATATTTTTTTGGTTGAAACAAAAAATAATAATAATAACATTATAAATAAAGGTTACTTAGGTGTTCTGCCACACCAATGTAATATGACAGTAACATGTCATAAGAACAAGCGAATTACAATCACTTTCAACCTAAAATAGTAAATACGATCTTCATTTACAGACAATATAAAGAAGAAGAAGAAGAAAATACATAAAACAAAACATTCAGACGAAAGGCGAAAAATGAAAATAAGTTATGTGCTCTTAAAATATATCATCTCAGGATCCTTTTCTTCTTCTTCTTTTATTCGCGTTATAAGAAGTTATTAGTCGCCCTTCTTTGTTTTATGGTCTAGTTTTAATGTTTGTTTGTGTCTGACGTAGATAGAGGCGCTTTAAAAAAAAATATTTGAAATGGAGAGTGAATTTACTATAGCACTCTATGTCCATAATATTTCTTATAGTAAAAAAAAAAAACGAAATTAAATTAGTTCCAATGATGTTTTTTTGATGTTGAGAAATATCACAGACTGAAATATTCAGATAATAAAACCATAATAATATCCATTTCAACGAAGAAAACAACAATAACTGGACAACAATGAAATTAATAATCATAATAAACAATAATTAATTTACCTCATTAATTTTATATTATTGCTACGAAAAAAAAATATTCATAGGTGGGCTGGCATGTAATATTTGTTCTATTTTTGGCTTCATCGTGGTTTTATTGTAACCTCACTCGAAGGCCACCTCTCTGTTCTTCTAGAAACACTCACCACACTATTTATAGCATTCTGACTGCAAATTTTAATTTGACTCCCAAATGGTTTGAAGTTCAAGGTCTCCAGCAAGCTACACGGTGAAAAAGTGGTTTCTTAAAATTGAGGAAAAAGGTTCTTATCTGTGCACAGAAAAACTAATTTTAATTTTACTAATTTTAATTTTAAATACCATTAATTTTTACTAAACAAACAATCACATCCATTCTTTAGCTTCCAGAGCAAAATAAGTTTAAAAAAATATATTCAAGAGGGAGGGGCATGTGCTATGGCACTAATTTCTTGTAATTTCTTAACTGTGAGTACATATTTCAAGTTACTACGAGTTAGCCCATTTATTTTCAATCAAAAAGAAAGTCTTTTTCCTGGTGACGAACTAAGTCATGCTTTTTAAATCGTCGTGTTCTCATTTTTAGTTAAATAAGAATTCTCATATCTCATTTCTAAGAAAATTGTATCTCGTTGTACAGATAAGATTGTACAGATTTGAGAAACTATTTTCTCAAATTTAAGAAACTTAATTTTACCGTGTACATATTATAATAGTAATCAAAGTCAAAGGACATTTTTTCCCCTTGCTTTATAATGCGCTTATTTGTGGTATTCTATGATTACATAGGAACAATTTGTTATGAATTTTTTATCAATTCATGGTTGCTTCTTGTCAACTATGGAACAACGATTAAAAACAAAATTTCATAGAAAAAAAAAGTAGTCTAATGACCATCTTTTAAGCAATCCTTAAAGCGTGTACCGTAGCTTATCATTGTCATATTTTTATTTGTTTTATTTGTTGAGCGTTATCATTTTATATTGTTAATGTTATCGTTTGAGAAAACAAAATATTACTTTTTTAAATATATATATATATAGTTACTTTGAAAACCATTTTTGGCATAAACGGAGAAGATTTAGAACCAATATACAAAATGTGAAATAATGTTAAAGAACCTGAAATCACATTTAATAATTGAGGAGGTTATTTTTTTTCAAAATGGCATATGTCCAGTGGGGAAAATTTTTCAGTAGGTGTAAAATAATACATTTCTCTGGAGAGGACGAGCACTCTGATTGTGTGAATCATTTAATATTATAACTAGAGTCTCTGTCTACAATAATATTCCCACAATTATAGTTTTTGCCCTACCAGAGAAATGTATTTTCTTTACGCCTACTGATAAAATTGCCCCACTGGACATATACCCCTTTCAAAATAAGCTCATCAATTATAAGAAGCTTAAGATAATATTTTAGTATAAAAAATATTTATTAACTTTAAGTTAACATGTGTAGTACAGGCAATAGCTTACATCTTTCATTTCTTTTTCTTTTGTTATAACGTGATTCAATGGTAAACACGAAAAATATAAACACATCTTATACGAACTCACGAAAAAAATAAATTACTTGGTGACGCAGCTTCCTTTCAAGATTATAATATTAAATTTACTGTTTGTGATAGTCTTTAAATTATCCTAGAAAACACGAGGAAGTGAATCTAGAAAGAGAATGGAACAAGATAACGATAATTCAATAAAAATACCCTCAGTCTTAGTACACGCATCTGTAGCAATCAGCCGACCGGGTAGCCGTGCTGTCTATGGCGTTAGACCAATGACTCGAAGGTCCCAGGTTCGAGTCCCGGCAGGGGCATGGGTGTTCGTTGATTTTAACTTGGCGTAAAGGGTAAAATCGTGATGGGCTGAAATCAAAAGTTACTAGACCGTTTCATATAAAATAAATGTTGTATGTAGGAATCATAATAACTTATTTCGTGTCACAGGGAATCCGTCAGGATTTTCAGTTTGGGGTGGGGTGTAAAATCGAAATTAGGGGAGTGTAAGTGGAGTTTTGAACGTTTTTTTATAGATTTTTGACTAAAAAAACTAAAGTTGAGGGTGATCTCAAGAATTTGGAGGATGACACCCCCACAGAGGGGTCTGACAGAATCACTGCGTGTCTTGATTGCATTAAACTGTACACTTAAGCGATTTGTTCAGATATCACAGAACTCACTGCCAATCTGTTTATTTGCCTATCTATAAGATTTACTCCCTTCATGCAATTTTCAGATTCTATTTCTCTTAACACTGTATTACTAGTAGCTACTTGCTGGCATCAATGATGGAAGAAAAAAAAATGAAATATCAGATTACTAATGTGAATCCTTAGCTTAAGTAAAGTCGT
Source organism: Lepisma saccharinum (assembly GCA_022664845.1). Taxonomy (NCBI): domain Eukaryota; kingdom Metazoa; phylum Arthropoda; class Insecta; order Zygentoma; family Lepismatidae; genus Lepisma; species Lepisma saccharinum. Next base: position 73,321 of record JAGDQP010005329.1, read on the forward strand.
CAACAGGAAGCAGGCAAAAGTGAAATCGCTATTCAAAAGGAAGATATAAGTTTCTACATGTTGTAAAGATAATAAAGTTCATTTCTTGTAATTTCAATTTTATTTATGGTCTTTAGGCATCTAAGGCTCAGGCCGGGATAGGGAAGGGAAAAGGATTCGGAAATGTGTCGGCCAGGACCTATGTTGAAGGTGCAATCCTTCCATTTGCCAGGCCTGACTGAGGAAAAATCCTGGAAAACCCTCAGTCAGAATGGTCGGTTGCGTGGATCGAACCCACGACCTCCCGAATGCTACGCCAATTCCTTTCTTATAGGTAGAAGGAAGAAATACGGGGAGATAAAGAATTCTGTAGTTCAGTTGGTAAAGTGGTCATCTTCATTTCATTGAAGGCAATGACAAGGCACCATTTATTAACTCCCACCGGAATACCAATCATCACTATCGTGAGTTAAATTGACAGAAAAATTCAGCCGAAATAATAGACAACACTGCACGCAGCATTGTAAGGAAGGTTGCATCACTTCAGGCGTTTTACATTTAGGATCGTTCTGATAATATCGTTTATTTCTTCTTGAAATCTCACAGGATGCATGTAGTCGTCGTTTTTTATTTAATTGTATCCATGACAATAGCACTGTTATATTTCTTTATATCGTTATTAAATATTTAATTTGAGTGCCATCAATTGAGAAAGAACATCGCTAAATCTGTTAGCAGATATAGAAAATATGTTTGTAGAAAACTTATATGAAAAAGCTAAATATTACCTTGCGTAGTAACACACTTGACTTAATTATAAGCAAAAACATGCTTCTTTAAACATGTCAGCCGTATTGGAACAGCAGTAAACATTCAAACAGTATTCAATCTGGTACTTCGTTCTGTTATATTTTCAGAAAGTGAAATGTGAAGGTAACAAGCAAGTGCTCAAAAGTTCATTTTTAGATATAAAAAAGAAGTTTGGTTCGTTTTAATACCTGATAACCGAGCCAACGTATCTCAGTGGTAGAGCTTTGGCGTAACATTCGTAGGTCGTGGGTTTGATCCCAGAGGTCGACCATGCTGATTGAGGTTTTTCCAGAGTTTTTCCTTGCTCATACAAGGAAAATACCGAGATGGCACCTTCAACATAGACCCTGGCCAACACCTTCCCGAATCCTTTACCCTCCCTTATCTCCCCTGAGCCTTAAGTGCCATAAATGAAATTCAAATTGAGACCTGATTAAAGAGTTGCATCAAATAATACAAAGTAATTTTCTGATAGAAGTACTTATCAAATCGTAATAAGTACTGCCTTGATCAAATTATTTTGCATGACTCAGTACAGCTCTTAAAAATAACAAATCTATTATTTTTATCCAAAAAATTGATTTGTGAGCTTTTCCTTATTTCCAGATGAGTAAGTTATGGCTAGGATCTATAGAACTATGATTTTTATTGGAACAGAGAAAGAATTGAAAAATAAACGAGCAAGAAAAAGAGCAAAAAATATTAAATGAAAATAAACTATAAAATTTGCTTGTTACAAACGCTGAGACAGAACCTGTATACTTGAAGTTTTGACTGACTGTGTCTTTCTTACAAATTGATTACCCGCAAAAGCTGCTCTGGTTGAGAAACTTCAAACCTCAGATAAATGTTGGTTCCTACTTCTAAACTTAAAAATAAAGCTAACTCAAATTCAAATTAATAAATATAATAGACAAAGACGGGGTTGGGGATGGGGGAAATAAAACTGATGCATCCAGCAATAAAAATTCAGATGATATATTTTCTCTGTTTCTAGTTGTAAAGAAATAAAAGTGCTGAATTCTTCATTCGCTGACAGCGTGATTATACTTCTCCATATTCAATCATTATGCACATATATTTGTTGTTATTATTATTGACAACAGCTGTTGCACAACATGCATGCCCCAGCGTCCGTGATGCGTTATATATACGTAGATACATGCGTCGTTATGCTTCTTCGATTGTATACATATTCAGCATGTCCCGAAAATGAACACGTATTTGCAATTATGTATGTATTTGTCTTCAGACGCAAAGCTAAAATAAACATTTAGATGAATGTTTTTTTTATTTCTATGGCGCGGAAATAGACATGTTTTTTTTTTTAGAAAAAATAAATAAAAACGGCTAAAAAGAAATCATCTTGCGTTGTGAATTATTAATCATTCAAGGACGTCTGAGATTTTATGGGAGCTCTGTGTTAAGATAGAACAAATTATGCTTCAATATAATATAATACCCTCTTTGAAATTTAACGAACAACACTGAAGAAAATGTTCCCTGCAAATAAATACTTTCATACGGTCATTGTTATTAATTATTTTCGAGTGATATAACAGTTTGATAAACCATAAATTTTCTCCCCAACTCCGAGGCCCTTCTTCAAAGTTGGTTTGTCTCACATTTCGCCTAATAGTCATACGCTATTATAATGGCATAGTGGCCGTAGCTCAGTTGGTAGAGGGTTGGATTTCCATTTGAGAGGTTCTGGATTCGATACCATCCTGACCGGAGTTTTTCCTCAGTCATATCAGACAAATGCCTTGATGGTATCTTCCCAATTAGGCTCCTTCCAGCATCCTTTCTCCTACCCTATCCCAACCTGAGCCACTGATGCCTAAGCCCTAAAAGCCATAGCTAAATTCAAATTCGTTGTTTTGTTTGAGTCATATATCAAAGAAATAACGTTGTGAAAGCGTCTTAAGGTTAGTGTAAAGTAACGGCCTGTAACGATAGATGGCAGACAACAATTTCAAAAGTTCTATTCGTACCAAATTTATATTTTCTTTTTTATCCATTGTTGAAAGAGTTTCATTGTTATAGGTTTGGATATTCATAACAACAATCAAACAATTTCAACAGTGAACATTTTTTTTTCAAAATTCGGCACGGATAGAACTGTTGAAATGGTCATGACCTTTCTTCTCTGAAAGTTTGAACTCTCTAGGCTTGAATTTGTAGGAGCAGCATTGCAATTTCGTACAACGATAAAAATACATTAGGCATAAAGCGGTAGGGCTGCCGTCTATCGTTACAGATGTTTGCTTTACACTAACCTTAAGACTTTGCTGGGCAAGATAGACATTTTGAGTTTGCGCTTTTTTAAAATATAATTCTTAGTAAAGGATTTAATACACTTGATAAGCTGTAAAATGCATTTGCGTAAAGGTGAAAGGACAGACCCTTGGGACAAGAGGAGGACGAGGATAAAAAGAGAAGAAGAAGAAGAAAGAAGGATAGAAATGAAGGGAATAAAATGAACGGACATCAGGAAAGCTGCTCCAGTGTAACGAAGCGGAAGAATTTTGGGGTTAGAAAACGGAATTAGGGGCGGATGTGAAGCGAACAAGAGCGGGGAAACGGGGTTGGAGGAACAGAAAAGTTTGAACAGGAGAAGTGGTGGGGGAAGTGAAGTGAAGTAGGTGAGAGGGCTGGATTTATGACGCAATTAGCACACTGAGTTGTAATTTATACTTGTAATAAACCCAGGCTGAGCCAAGAGCACAAGGAAGGGGGGTAACAAGGGGGGCGAGGACTATTTTTTTTGGTAGGGGCGGATGTTTAGCTTGGGTGCTACATACACACATACATAACCCCTTGCTTTTGCAGCTTATTAGAATGAAGGTGGTACAGAGAGAGGGGGAGGCAGGGTAACATACTCAACACACACACACACACGGACAAACATTAGATTTTCATTGTTGCTGTTGGTTATTTCACGAAAGTGGGTATATACGTTGGTGGAAAAGAAAACATAGTCATGAAGGGAAGTAAGAAACGGAATGAGATGGAACAGGGTTGGTGGGGAGGGAAAGAGGTCTCTCACTCTCTCTTCTCTACCCAATTTGCCTGCCTTTTACAGCTACCTGCCTTCACACACCGTCGCGAGATTCTACTAATTACTTAGCTTAATGAGTCTTTCCTTGACTACATATGAATTGTGCCGTGTGAGGTGCGCATAGAGAGAGAGAGAGAGAGAAAGAGGTGGGTTGACGTCTTTGTGTTTAATGAGTTTCTGTATTTTCTCTTAGAGAGAGAGAGAGAGTGTGTGTGTGTGTGTGTGTGTGTGTGTGTGTGTGTGTGTGTGCGTGGTTGTAATAGTCTGATAAGTGCCTAGGTGAGGAAAAATAAAAGAAGTTAAGAAGTCATATATGGCTGAGCTATTGTGACGTCATGAAGTCAAAAAAGGTTTACAGAGAAAGAAGTATTTTTAGTACAGAGAACATTAAAATGCTTATGAGATCCACCAAAGTAGGAAAAAAACAATGGAATAGACAGGAAAACTGCCCCAGCATCATCACAAGAACGTTGTACCAATACTGAGCCAATAAAATGCAAATATCGACCATGGTTTGCCATTCTGGAGCAATATCGACGACATTGACGTGGTACGATATCTCGACATTCAAAGCTATTCCTAAGCAAGTTCGATCGATATCGGTGTGCTACTAGAGTGTCACAACATATTCTGTGAAGTTTCTAAACCAGTAAGTATACTGGCTACAGCGATGGACAAAAAAAATCCAAGGTTGCAAGTTCGAATCCAGTCGCAGACAAGTGCATTTTTTTTTTAACTGGACCTCAAGACAGGACACGTAATGAAATGAAACCAGGTGTAATGAAGATCAAATCTTGTTTTCTATAAAACTACTGTTCAAATATACGTAATTCCGTTTATTAAAAGAGTAAAATTCTCTCAGGTCAGTGAAAGATAGTGCTTCCTGATAGCGATCAAAATATTTGCCATTCGATATTGACCGATATTGCAAATCGTCTGTTTTTTGGTATCGGTCGATATCGATGTGCTACTGGAGTGTCACAACATATTCTGAAGTCTTTAAACCAGTAAAACATTTACGTTTTTCTCGACTAGAGAAGTTACTATTATTTTGAAATGCGATTTCTCTCTATAGACACATACTGTATAGCTACCTTATTATCCATTTCTTTAAAAAAATGTCAAACCGAGCCGCCATAGCTCAGTGGTAGAGCGTTGGCGTAGCATTCGGGAAGTCGTGGGTTCGTTCCCAGCGACCGACCATTCTGACTGAGGTTTTTCCTCAGTCACACCAGGCAAATGCCGGGATGGCACCTTCAACATAGACCCTGGCTGATGCCTTCCCGAATCCTTCCCCTCCCCTACCCCGGCTTGAGCCGTAGATACCTAAAGGTCACAAATAAAATTCAAAATTGTCAAGCAATCACTGTCGGAGGACTCTATCTATACTAAAGGAATGGTCTTCTTAGTAGCGGCTTCTATAGAGCTATAGACAAGGCGAGTTGTTTCTTCTTAGTCTGTGGTGGAAGGCCAGGAAGCGTAAAGAGTACGTCTCAGTGAAATAAATCAGATTTGGAAACAACTACGCAGTAATTCTGCCAAAGCCCCTAATGGGAGTGTCACCCCTCAAAATTTTCGAACCCACCCTCTAACTTAAAAATGTTTATGGTTATAAATCTCTAGAACCCTTCACTCCCGAATTGTAGCTTTGCACCCCTCAAACTAAAAATCCTGGCAGAATCCCTATAGCCAAAGGACATTAGTCCTAAAGTCTATAGTGACTAGAGTGGAGGGCTCAAGTGGAGTAATATCATAGACCACATAATAGAAAGACTTAGCACGCATCCCCGTTTCTGTCTGCGCTAAAACTAATGGGTTTTTGTACAGGAGCACGTGATTTTGAATTCATCCACTAGGTAGCTCTGGCATAGA
>JAGDQP010005330.1:9900-25990 GCA_022664845.1 Lepisma saccharinum
GGCGGAATCCCTATACGTAATTCACAGGCATCTCTACACGGTTAACATAATGCAACTAAAAACAAGTAACACTTATATCTGATATATAAATAAGGATATTTTAATTGTCAACTTTTTGGAAAGTGTTATTTACAGCAGATGAAAAAAACTAAGGTATCTTGGTTTTATTTTAGCAATCCTTAAAGAGATCGTCAATATAAATTTTCTCAATTTCTTTCCGCTCCACAGCCAAATCATTAATGAGGCGAGTCGATCATCGGAAATTGATGACCAAAAGTAATTTTTCAGTCCTTTTAGAACAGAAAAAAATATACGTTAGAGGCAGTGGCGATCGGCAGTGACAGAAATTTCCAATGACAAGATAAGAATAAATAGCAGATTAAAGCAGCTTTGTATACTGTGGACATATCATATTGAGCTCAGTGTCTTCAGGCGAACACCACATAACAATTCGGATTCAAGTCCGGCTAGAGGAAGAAATGTTGCATCCACTGATACTGAGGCAGGATAGAAAAAGTAAGAGATTAAGTAAATGAAGTCTCATCCAAATAAGAAAAGCAGCTTCGTCTTCTGGGCAACAAAAACTCCCCAAGAACTCAACCAACTAACTCACGACATTCTGCGTGATGTCACGGGAAAAGTAAACATTATGGCGGGAAAACTCTTATAATGATGTAACCCCACAAGTTAAATACAAATTGGATCTACACATCAAAATATGCAAAAAAAATCTACAATGAACCCACAAAACTGGGAAAACCAGAGCAAAGATAACAGCAATGGACTTCCTTTAAAAAAAATCTCAGGGAGAGGGAAGACAAAACTTATGAACAAAAATTTAAAAAGCAAGGATGTTCCAAAATTTAAACTGGGATGAAGTTGAAATTAAACTTAATGGGGAATATCGTCATCACCTACAGTTCGCTGATGATATAGTCCTGTTTGCTACAAATGCGGAAGAACTACAAACCAGAATGGAAGAACTGAATAAGGAGAGTTCGAAAATAGGCCTTGAAATGAACTTAAGTAAAACAAAAGTAATGTACAACCAACATGCTGCAAAGAAAGAAATGGAGATTAACGGAGAGACAATAGGCATAGTTGATGAGTATGTTTACCTAGGCCAGCTTAAAACATCGAATGCAAAGTTGACTGATGAAATAAATAGAAGATGTAAAATGGCATGGAGTTCATTTGGAAGACTACACTTTATATTCAAAAGTAAACTTCCAATGTGTCTGAAGCGTAAAGTTTATCTGTGTGTCTTACCTGTAATGATGTACGGCTGCGAAACTTGGACATTGAATGCGCAAACGACTCAAAGATTGAGAGTCACACAAAGAGCATTGGAGAGGTGCATGCTAGGAATAACCAGGAGGGACAGGAAGACAAATGAATGGATTCGCGCACAAACAAAGGTAGAGGATGTAATCAAGACTGCGAAGAAGATGAAGTGGAGATGGACCGGTCACATAGCTAGACGAACAGATGGAAGGGGGACGACAAATGTACTACATTGGATTCCTCGAGAGAAGAAACGACCGAGACGAAGTCCAAATGTAAGATGGGTAGATGAAATCAAGCGTTTTTCAGGAGCTACATGGATGAGGATATCAGCAGACCGAGATATGTTTAAAGAAAAGGGGGAGGCCTTCATCCAGCAGTGGATAGAAAACGGCTGAATATGATGATGATGATGATATATATCCAGGGAGAAATATAAAAAGCGATATAGAGTTAAAATTGACCCCAAAGTACCAACCGTTTAGGCAGTACACTGCTTATATTGACTACTTGCTATTAGCGCAAAAAATTGACAATATTCCCAACGAAAAGAATTGCTATTATAAAAATATAACCAAGACTTCTGCACATAGGACTTAGAAGACGCAAGTTTTCCTGTCTTCTAGTAATTCTCCCGAGCCAGGCGATTCAAAAATGCAGAGGAAAGAAAACCTCAAAAGAGGCCTACTAATTTTCATATTATAATTCTCAAAAGCAGTCTGAAAAATCACACTGCTTCCAGTTACTACTACACGCAATCAAACGTAACAAGTGTGTAGAAAATTAACAAGGCACCAAGTCAAACCCAAAATAAAAGTAAAAGAAATTAATTATTTTAAAAATTGCAGAAGCTAGACATTCTCAAGAGAACAGACTAAATAATTTTAAGAATTCCAATTCGTTATTTACACTCTACTGAAGGAGGAGGGAGTGGAAGAAAAGAGGAACCACACCTTTATTTTCAGTATCGGTTTTTAACAAAGACCCACTTATGAAAAAAAACTGGAGGTTCCTTTTCAACCTGTCTTGCTCGAAAATCGGACTCGGACTATCCGAATTCGGACTGTCCGAAATCGGATTCTTCGGACTCGGATTGTCCGAATTCGGACGTTCGAAATCGGACTTTCTGTTCGGACTCGGACCGTCCGAAATCGGACTTAAGTTCGGACTCGGACCGTCCGAAATCGAACTCGGACTGTCCGGACATTTAATCGGACTCGGACTCTAAAATGTCCGGACTTCGGACGGTCCGAGTCCGACGAACAACCCAACAATTTACATCTTCTTATCTTAAAATTGTGTCTGGTAAAGAGATCCCTTTCTCGCCTTCCATTCGTCTCTCCCACATAACAAAAATTAGCAAGCAACATGAACACAGATTTTTCTAAATGTGGATGAATTAGTATAGACCAGTGATTCTCAACCTTTTTTGCTCACAGCACACTGTCCTTAGTAGTGCATTCCCGCAGCACCCTAACGAAAGAGTCGAACAATGCGTAAAAATTAGTAACTGAATGTAAGGAGTAAACAAGACAATAATTTCCCTGTAAAATAAATATTTTATGCTCGAATATTTTTCGTTTTCCTTTTAAGACAAATATCGAGTGAAATTATTTGAACTACTTTTACCAAAAAAAAAATCACAAAATCTGAGACGTTTCGCCGCACATGTATCAAATCTCGCGGCATAGTAGTGTGTCGTGGCACTCCGTTTAAGAACCACTGGTATAGATGAAATGAAGGAAAGAAAACAAGATTGAAACATTATACAGAAGATCATTCATGTATATATTTAGACACAACGCAATGTAAAATTAAGCTGATGGATGTTTGTTCAACAAACTGAAAACAGTAGAGAAAGGGAACAGCGGAGAGAGATGAGAGAGAACATGTAAAAAAGGTAATGAAGACAAAGTTAATGGAACCAAAAAAACAAGTTCCCAGAAATCAAACAGTAAAGTAGAAGTGAATTTTGTATGTCATATTTTCTGAGGGTATTTCGAATATTAGACATGTGCCGTCATAACCCACTTTCAAAATGTCAAAGTTGGTTGTAAGATTAAATACTCATAATTTCCACTGGAACAGGATATCTCTGAAGAACATCTAGGATTAAAATCACCGTTAGTCAAAAGATTAGCACATGTTCTTTGGTTTCATGTTGTTCCAGGTTAAAATTCAGTGGGGGCTCATTGGATGTGTTTGGAAATACATCTTAAAATACTCAATAATTCGGAAAACAGCATTTGCTATTTTACCCTGAATGCAATGATTTGTGCAGTTTTCGCTGAAATTAGCGTGGAATAATCTATTGATAATAGGGTTGTCACTTATTTTGGTAGTTCCCCTTAAACATTCACAAAATTATAGTTTTCCACTACAAAATTGCATATAATAGTCTTTCCTTCACCGGCTCAACGCAACTGGAGCCTAAGTCCATCATATGTATGGTTAATGACGTCTTAAGGATAATTCCTATTGCTAAGGGGAATATAAGAAAAGTTGCTGCAATGGCCTTTAAGTACTATCCTGACATTTACCTCGTTAAACTAAGGAATAACTCAGTCCGGATGGTCGGCAACAGAGGTCAAATCTGTGTGCCTCTATTGTGCTATTCCGAAGCCCGGGATCATAATTTCCAGTACCATACAACTTTTATTTTATAAAATAATAACAACGGGGTTCTCTTTATACACTGAGGGAAAACGTCACGTAAAGGATCATATTTTATGGGCACAAGAATTCACGTACTACCGGACCCGACTCCATCTTTGTACATAGTAGCACAAATATGAAATAAATGTTCTGTACTTATAACAAAAATTAAGTACGTATGCGTTTTCAATGTTCTATTCGTACATTCGTGACAAAATTGTTACCGATTGCAGTAAATGAGCCACAACAACATTATTAGCCAGTTAGGATAACACAATAAATATTTTTACATTTGTATAAATATTGATTCACTAACCTACATAATCAATACTGAAAGATGTAGGGATTAACATGGGTTTCCAGAAAACATCTGAAGGATTGTACATTACTAATATAATACAGTGAAACTTCTATAAAGTGTACGTACCTTGATATAGTGGACAGTAACGGGGAACGTAAAACTGTCCGTTATTCGGAAGTGTCCGCTATTCGGAAAAAGCTTAGGATTCATCACCAGAAAAAATACTGCAATGTACACACAAGTTTGGACAACATTATGCTGCTGTTTACTGTATTTTCATACGTAATATACACTAATGCAGTTTTATAAGTTCAGTAAAAGAAAATTGAAATACACATGTTGTTGCTTATATGTACGTACTGCCAAACACAAGCACAAACACAAGAAGTACTAAACAATATGCTCTTTAAAAAAAACTAAACAAAATACAAAATAAATACAATACCTTACTCAACAATGCGCTATAATGTTAGAAACCCTGCCCGTTATTGTTTGAAATTCCAGAAAATAGGAGAGTTTTATTCTTGGCTGTCCGTTATTTGGAAGTTCTTCATAGGCGCTGGGGAATAGTTTTCAGTGTCCGCGTCCGTTATTCAGAATGTCCGCTATTCAGAAGTAATTTTTCCATTGTACCGAATGATATTCTGCCAGGGAATTGAAAAGTGGTCGTTATTTACAGGTGTCCGCTTTATTAGAGGTGTCCGTAAGGAAAGGTTTCACTGTATCACTGTCTTTCTTGGACACAACTGCTCATTGGGGTTCAACGATATCTGTGTTTTTTTTCATACGCGGTTGCGTTTTAAATATACTGCAGTTTGTTTATTTTAAAAGTATCTACCAGTTTCATGAAGAGTCGTTTTCTGTCCCAATTAGTTTATGATCTTTCATAAATTTAAGTTTGCCTTTACGAATTGAATACGAGCGCTTATGAAATCACTGTAGTTTTATTCTTTAACCAGTGATTTCAAAACAATTTAATTGTTTAAAAGTGTTTAATTTTCATTTCAATGTAGAAATATTTAACGATAAACACACTTCAATATTTCTAAAACGTTGTTTTCAAATACTTTTCAGATTGATGTCTAATAGGAGGGTTTGATCAACGTTTCACAGTTACTACCTACTTCAAAAGTTCAAAGAAAATGACAGTCTCTCAATGTATAGGTCTCATGTTCCTTGTATTTTTCACAGAGATCAATTTAACAAAATATGAGGGAACATTTCTTCCTCAACCAAATGTTCTTAATGAAGTTGATAAGGTCATATGTTCCTCAGTTGTCAAGTTATACAATAAAATATTTCAAGAATCAAAGTTAATGGTTATAGTTTATTCAGAATATAATGATGCTGTCGTGTCAAGTCTGCAGAAACTGATGGGAGACATCAGTAGACCAGTTCTTGTTACTACAGGTGATAAAAGTGAACATGTAAGTTTATCTAAATATAATTACATAGGAAAAAACTATGTTATTCTACTGATTTTACAAATTGGAAAATCTCTGAACGATATACATTTCCCTAGTAATCTAATTTATTGGAACAATCATCTTAGTGTAATTGTTATTATCAAATCGGAACTAGCTGTGAAAGTTGAAGACATTTACAGAAGAATTATACCAAAAAACCTGGAAATACAACGGCAGCGAGTAATTGTAATCGTGATTGTCATGTCTAATGTAGACACCCTAAAACAACCACAATGTACATTAGAAAACATGAATGTGTCTGTCATGTCATACAATCCATTTACGAACCTTTCCGCAACCCAACATGTCACGTTATTGGCATTGCATGAAGCCGAGAGTACTTTGATGAATTCAGCTAAGGAAACAACCAACTTTCAAGGATATCCACTAAAAATCGGTGGTGTTTACATCAAAGTTCTTCCACACTTTGCCTTATCGCAAAAGAAAGCAACTTATGTATTTGAAGGATATTTAGCGCCCGTTTTCCACGTTGTAACTAGGTATATGAATTTGACTATAGAAGTTGCTCGAGTTCATGAATTTGGTAGCTTTGGTTCCAAACTAGCTAATGGAACTTGGACGCGTGTGATGGGAGATCTAGCATCAAAGACAATTGATGTATCCTACGCTGCATTGGGAGTACTTTACCAAAGGTGTGAAATAATTGATTTCTCTGAATATTTTACTGCTGACCAATCAGTGATTTTGGTTAAGAGAGCAGGAACACTTCCACATTGGATTTCCTTGCTAACATTCTACCACCCAATTGTGTTGGTTGGTATCATTGGTATGTTATTTACTATTGTAGTTACTATTAGAACATTTGGAGGAGGTGAGAACTTCTTGACAATTTTGATTGAAATGTTTAGTGTTTTTCTACAGGTGTCCGTGCGTCAACCTCGAAGAACCACCATAAGGGTTCTTTTCTTTACATGGACATATTTTAGTCTGGTTTTTGCATCTCTTTTCCAAGGTGCTATTGTTAGTATTTTAACAGTTCCAAGGTACTACAAGAACATCGACACTTTAGAGCAATTAGCTGATTCTGAACTGCAAATTAAAGGAGTAGGGTTTTATGAGGGGATTCTAAATGATAAATCTAATCCTATTTTCTATTCACTTTATAAGAGATTTATCTTGAATGGTAATTATGAGCAGTTACTCAAGGAGATAAAACAAAGTGATCCATCAAGTGTAGTCGCTGCTATATCTTCTCTCGACTATTACAGGAAGAAAGTAAGCCCGTGTCACACATGTGAGGATCCATTCCATATTATACACGAATCCTTAGGCCTTCAATTTTCAGCTATTCCTTTTTCTAAAGGATCGCCGTTTGTTTCACGATTCAACGACCTTTTCAGATATATGCGTGAATCTGGGTTACTTTTGAAATGGCATCTTGAAGAGATTGCGACAGTTGAAACGGATAGTGTGTGTGAAAGTCCATGTGACACATTTAGAGAATTTTCATTAGAACATTTAAGGTTTAATTTCTACTTACTAATAATTGGGTCTCTGATAGCAACTATGGTATTTTTGGTGGAAATTATTTGTCAATATTATATTACTAACAAGATAAGTTTTACCCAACTATGGAAGTTATAGCCTGAATTAAGCGGATTTTACTTAGTCTAACGTTTTCGTCCAAATTGTATTGTAGTTCTAATTTTGTAATAAAGAACGCGAGGATGAGATACCTCACTACTTTACTTGTTTTCTTCTTTGATTAGTAGCTATTTAGATTTCTTGTATGAATGGTTATAACCTCTTGCGCCAGTTGAATAGTTTTGCAATCACTTGATAAATTGATTAAGTTTGCAACAATTACTCACTTGGGCAACTTGTTCATATTTCCCTCATATTTGAGTGCATTGTGTAGTTTTAATGTTCACCCCATTGGTGTAATGTGGTGAACATTAAAACTCGATGTTGTATCCTATAAACTAAAGTTAAATCCATATACTGTTCGTATCAAATTGTTGTTAGCATCTATCGTTTGAACGATTGACCTACGATAAGGAAGCATATAGGTAGTACTACATAATTTCATTGTAGGTTAATGATGTGAAAGCGTAGCAAGCAGTATTGCTTCTGGACGATTCCGTGTTTCACTTTAGAAAACAATGAGAATGGTAATGTTTTTTAGGTTGAGCTTTTAGCAAGATTTATTAGCTTTAGAAGTATAGCTGTATTTTGAAACTAACTATTAACGACCTATCAACCCATCTTTCTGTACTAGTACCCGTGAGGAAAATTAATAGGTATCATAGCAAATGTGTGTGAAAATGTGGGATATGAAAAAGAACCTGAATATAACCAAGCTACATTAGAAATGAAACTCAATGTTATTAGGATGTGAAAGAAGCATTATTGTTTTATAATTCGTTTATTAATTTTGATATTCGTAGTAACAATTTAGCATGAAAATAATAATTCATGTGAACCTAAGATATCTATTTCTTCAGCGAGTTTCGAACCCAGGATGTTTATTTACACAAAGGATGAACAAAAATAATTTAGTTATCCTACAGGTGATAGTACAAGAGTTAAGTATCGCACATTTCAGAGGATGGTTGGTCCTAAAACTACAAATAAAATTGAAACATACTCTCTGAAAATGTTATCAATTGCTAATAATTATGTATTGAAATTATCTTCACAATCACCGCACACTAGGTCTAAACCAGACCATTCTTTGAAGGCCCGGAAAATGAAGTAAAAAGTGACGCGAAATAATATGATATAATGAAACCTTAATAGTGTCCAGGTAAGATTGTGTGCAGGAAAGGAATGCGGAAGTGTTCACAATGACGTCGTCGCAAGCTTAAACCCATTATCCGATGCTGCGCTGCTCAGTGTGGTTTGCGTTTGCATGCTACCAAGTCTGCAGTGCATTCAGCGGTTGTTAAACATGAGAACTCTATCCACAGGTGTGTATCGTTTGGTATATTAGAATGGTGATGTGATTTTTAATAATACTGCATTAGATCAGGTCTGGAAACTAAAGTTGCAACGAAAGCATTATATAAAAAATATGGCCAAGTATTAGAATGGCATTTTAGTAGATAGCAGGGCAGATAATGTCTGTGATTTTTTAACATATCATATTGTAAACATTGTATATTTTCCGTCCGTAAAGAAAAAAACTGCGCATGTTTACGCCATTTGAAAATATAGCGTATGATTATAAAGTGTTCCTACTGTATCCCTGAAATAAGCCCATTAATTGTACGATGAAACAACCTCAGCACACGACTGAGGCTTACAAATGGTATAATGTGTGATTTTGCTGATAATGTATTCATATCGTGAACTTGCAATGAGATAACTATGACGTATGACCAGTGGCGGATTGAGAAAATATTTTGGGAGGTGCTTCTCATATGAATACTTCGTTTATCTTTAAACAAATCCTGGATTTTATTTTAGGGTTGCTTAAAGTGTATGAGCTTAACGCATGCATACAATTCCTGGAATGCCTCTTACATCTTTCCTAGAAAATGCCATGTCGGAAGCGGCAAGTTCGTGAAAAAAAAACAAAAAACAAGCAGATCGTAGAACACATAAAATAAATATTCAAGGCAGATTTAAACATGAAATGGGATTAGTAGTTGATCGGCCAAAGCCAAGATTTGGTACCAGCAATGATGGAAATACAGCAAGGCGTTTTTTATGTAACCCAGAATTGTCCGCATGTACTACGGATGTTGATGTTAGCATCATATTGAGGTTCAAGACTGTGCTGCAGATACGTGCTAGTGCTCATGTCATACTTATCTAAATGTTTCTCCTCAATATGCTTTTGACACGGCACAGAAATTCATCGCGAAATACCCCTGGTACCCAATGTCGCTAACAGTGAATAAGGCATTAATTCACGGCGCTCAAATCATATAGCATGCCCTGCTTCCAATAGGTCAACTCAGCGAGGAAGCCCAAGAGGCAGGGAATAAAGACTTCAAGCAATACGGTAAATACTTCGCTCGTAAGATTTCACGGACCAAGACAAACAAATACGTGTTATAGTTACTTTTAATCACATCATACCCTCTTATTACAAGCCTGCGTAAAGTCCTAAAAAGGAAAGAGTCTCATTTTCATAAGGATATTTCAGAGTTATTAATCGCTCCACACTTTGCGCCTCAGACTGATACACTGGAAAGTAGTGATGAATCAGATAAGCCTGCTATTATAAACATTTAGGTATATGTCTTTTCTTCTAAATTTTCAATGCCATAGAGATTGAACGTTTGTGCTGCGGTGCCACCTGTCCACTGTACTTTTCTGTAGTTTGAGTGCAACATTAACTTATGACTATATCTTGCTTGTAAACTTTGAATACATTATTGTAGCCACTGCACACAATGAACTGATTGGTTCCCTTATAATTTCCTGCTATATATTCCACATTCCCAATTTCTGCCAAGAATTCTGTGTTTTGGCTCCATGTGCACCGGCTGAATCAATACAAACCCAACAAATGGATATTCGAACTTTAATTCTGCACCAAACTACTCCAAAGTTATTAGTCATTAAACTTAAGATACATTGCTCACCACGATGAGGATAACTCGAAGAACGGGAGACAGATTGGAAAGTACGTAGATTTTTTTAAATATACGAAATATATTTTAAATTCACGGAATAACTTCATGCCATTTTAGCAAAAAATGCTAACGAAACTTATACGAAATCCCAATGAATTCTGAAAATTCAGAAAAGTGATATTTGAACTTACTGAAGACACCGACAGCCATGTCCCAGCGGAAACATCCTTAACCCGTTATCGCAAGAACCGGGTTTCAACTTGGCATTTGGACATTCTGCCTGCATTTTTTTACCTGATTTCTGTTGGCCATATACAGCAAATATCGAGACGGTAGACTAAAATAAGATCAAGATATTTTCCTTCTCCCCATGGACAAGATTTATATGCATTGACAGGGTTTATTTTTTAGATATGTGCATTTAGAAGTAACAAAATACCACATTTCCAAGGATATACTTATGATCTTTGTTTAGGCATGATTTTCAACACAATGTTTAGGTCAATTTATTTATAAGTATAATAACATTAGATTAACTTATATGTTTGGATCTGGAATTGACACGCATAATGCTAGTTATATGTGTGAATGAATCTTTTACTTCCAGACTTCCTCTTGAAAATAATTTCGTGTACATGCAAAACTGATGAATGCAGGCATTGTTCATGTTTACGCGTTGGATTACTGTGTACCAGTTTATGTGTCTATTGCCATGCAATTACTTATGGTAATGCTCTGACTCTTGACGATTGTGCTATTGCCAACTCAGATAGTGGCTGCTGTGATGAAGAAAGCAAATTTCAAAGAACGACCAATATGCTAAGGAAAAGACACTGTTGGAAGTTTAATGCCGATTCATTTTTATCTTCTTATTGGACATTATTTCTAATTTTCTCAAACTTTCAGCATCATTGAACTAACTCCTTATCTATACGTTTATTTTCTGACTTGTTTCAACTTCGTTTCGTTGTGTACTTTAAGAATATTACCATTCATGCACTTTAAAAAAAACATTACTAAAGTCAATATAAGAGCATTGTATTAAGTTTTCATTGTCACCGCATATAACTTTCAATCAATGCCAGGGATATTAAATGAAGTCGGTAAGGAGTGTAACATGTTGGGGCAGTGAGTAACCTATCCTCAATACAATGGGTAACGAGTAAAATAAAAATATACGGTGTGTCCCTGAAATAATGGTGTAAACTTTAGAAGCAGTTTCCTCACATCAAAACAAGGAAAAAAAAGTATCTTGAAAAAAAAATCCGAAACATGGGTAGTTTTGGAGCTAGAAGCGCTCAAAGTAAGTGAGATATCGCAACAAATGACGTCATATCTCGAGAAATTTCGACGTAAGCGGTGTCGACGTAGCAAATCACAATCAAATTAGTACCCAACACATATCTGCCCTTTTCAACCAAAATAGTTCATTAACAATGAAATATTACGTTTCAAACCTGTCTATGTGGTAGCTTCTGTAAATACTACTCAAGTTGATGTGTTGGGCATTACTTTGATCGTGACCCTTTACACTGACACTGCTTACATCATTACCTGTCGAGATATGATGTCATTTAGGACAATGCCACGTTAACTTCGAGCTCCTGTAACTCCGAAACTAGACATATTTGGAAATTTCTTCAAACGAACTTCTTTCTTGTTTCGATGTGAGGAACCACCTCCCAAAGCTTGCGTCATAATTTCATTCAAAAACTGTATATATTACCTGTAACGTGTCGGCGACGGCCACATTAAGTTTAGTTTAGACTGGAGAACCGATGATTTTAATATATTGTTATTTATGCCTAATGGAAATTTTTAGGAACTCGACAATTTTGTCCGGGTTGCATCCCGCAGTAGACTTGGCTAATGTGGAAAACGAATAAAACTTCATAATGCATTCACATAAACTAAATTCATTTTCGTACTGTGTCGGGATTCATTTTAAACGAGGACCTGGCCGACTCCTTTCTACATCATTTCCCTCCCTTATCCCAACCTCAGCCTTAGATGTTAAAGGTCATAAATAGAATTCCGAAATTCAGTTTCTCTCTGATTTACATCTCCTACAACACAATAATGTATACAAATAATACTTTTGCATAATTGCTACCATTTTTAAATTCTCCTTTTAAACCCTGATTGTGATAATTATTGCCATACACTTTCACACATACAAACAATATGCCAAATTAATAAGAAAGGTAAGGTAATTTTACAATGTTTTGTAGAAAATTTAATATTTTTATTTGTTTCATAGTACACTGATTTCAGTTACTGGATATCTCAACAGGAACATAGTTTGAACGAAACATATAACATTATCTGCCGTGTCAAATGACAAGAGTGGAAGAAGTCTATGAAATAATACTGCCAAGACTACCTTACTTTACCCTACAGTATAAAAGAACACACAGGACAATCGTCGTTGTCCAATGATTCACATCACTGACTTAGAATATACAATGCGAAGGCACAACGGTTCGAGCTCCGCTGCCGATCATACTGGTTAAGATTTTCCAGGGCGTTTATCAATATTACCAGGAGACATCTAAGCCAATGTATCCAACTAAGGCCCTGCCGTTGCTTTCTTCATCCCCGGCTACGAAGACTGAGCATCTGTGGACTATCTATGAAGCAAAATTTGATACCAATGCCAAAGTCGTTCACCATTTCAATCATTAAACAGAGAAAAACATTTATACAAGAGAATTTATTAAATTTGAAAATAAAAAAAATATTAGAGGCAATCGTGATAATACTACCAATCCAGACTGCGTTTTTCCCAGGACTTTTCCTCAGTCTTACCGACCAAATGCCGGGATGGTTCCTACTAACTAGGCCCTGACCAAATTCCTTCCAACATCATCTGTCTCCCAATCCTATTCCGATATGAGCCTCACTTGTAGGATGCCTAAAGACCACAAACAAATTCCTAATTAAATATAATAAATAAACCTTCTTTCTCTATGACTTGCGTAAATGTGCCAATATCTGAAAATGTAATCAGCAGAGGGGTAAACGAAATCTCTTCAGATATTTTTTTAAAATATTATCATTTGAAGACCACAGGAAAAGTGCGTGCTTAGTCCATTTCTGGCTAAATTGAAATAAGAGTGCACTTCGAAGTGCCTTTTTTAAACGAATTATCATACATGGAGATAATAGTCTGTACATTACAAGCAAATCTTTATTTCATGTGTAGGAATACTGGTTATAGACTTCTAAAATGCTCTGCGGTAAAATCAAGAAAATGAACAACGAATGCTCTTCTCATGTGGTTTCCATTTGTTCTTGTTCCAGTCACCAAATATAACGTATCAATTACCAGAAGCACTTATCCTAGCTTGTGGAAAATATTCGCGGGTTTTTTCGCCTCCCCAGGACAAAAGTTGTCTGTCGTGGTAACAACTTTCCACGCAATAGTATTTTGCGGGTTCTTTCCAAACCCTAGAAATTATCGTCTAAGTGATTACATTTCCTCTTGACATTTTCAATCAGGTTTCCAGAACTGACGTAAGGCCGTCATACAAATGACATTATTATGGTCTTGTAAATAAAAACATAAAATGTTTACACTTCTTGATAAGTCACAACGTTCTCTCATGAACTTTTTTCAGTTTTAAAACTATTTTCTTAAATCAATTCAACATTATTTAAAAATGGCCTTTGCAACACTTATCTGTTTCTCTATTGACTACTCTTGAGAATGACTGCTCCTTGAGAACTCTTCATCATGGTGTACCTCTAGTACTAATCTCTTTCGTTAGTGCATAAATGATTTACCAACTGTATTACCGCGCTAAGTACCATGTTTATGCTCACGAGCCTGTTCTCTACGTGAAATAGTAACTTCTACTAGGAAATAGAATGAGTACTTACAAATAATATTCAATGGTCAAACGATAATTATGTGCAATTAAACCAATCTGAATCTACATGTCTACGTACTGTTTCTGAACTTATCATTTCGTCTATTGACTCATACTCCTTCATCAACGTACTCCTAAATGGTTATTTATTACTCGCACACGGTGAAAACTTTAGGCCTTATTTGGATAGATCATCTAATTTGCACAGAACATGTCAGTGCTGTCTCTAAGAATGCCTCTGGGAAATTACCTTTTTCGAGCTGACTTAAAAATGTTCTTCCCATCTTCCTTTAAAAAATCTTCTACAGGCCTCATGAAGGTTATTGTAATGTAGTTCTTGCTTACCCAGATGAAATACTTCGCTTCTCTGCTACATCGTAATGAAAATGCTTTTGTTCGTTTGATAATTATTCTGAAAATACCTAGCACCTTATTTCAATGGGTTGAAGCGGTTAGAAGTCTCACAACAGAAGTGGCATTTTTAGTACTTCTGTTCGAAATTCTATGGTCGGATGAGTCACGTTTTCAATTGGTACGCGCGGATAGTAGGGTGTGGTGCAGACACCATGAGAAAAAGGACCCAAGTCGTCAACAAGGCACTGTGGAAGCTGGTAGTGGCTCCATCACGGTGTGAGGCATGTTTATCAAGCATGTTTTGGGTCCTCTGGTCCGTTTGAAGCGGACATTGACCGGTCAGTGCTATGTTCATCTATTGATGACCATCGCAAGCCCTTTTGTTGACTTCGTGTACCCTGCCAAAAATGGGATTTTCCAGTATAACAATGCGCCATGTCACCGGGCCACAATTGTGTATGAGTGGTTTGAGGAACATTCTGGCAACTTCCAACGCATAATTTGGCCATATAGATCGCCCGACATGAACTCTATCGAGCACATGTAGGATATCATCGAACGAACTATTCGTACCCAGGATCCTCCACCTGGAACAACTATCGAATTGTGGACAACAATCGATACTGCCTGGCTGCACATACCTTCAGAGGACTAGCAGAGACATTTTGCGTCCTTGCCATGTCGAGTCGCTACACTTCGCCGTGCTCGAGGGGTGGGGAACGCATTATTAGGTAGAACTTTTGGAACTTAACTGTAGTGATAACTTTCCTAATATGGGGATTTGGAGCTTAACATTTTAGTCATCACGCTTTGTTTTCGTATTTGGTATATTTTCAATACAGATCATAAAATGAACTCGTTTGCTTTTTTGGCGACATCTTTCCACTTTGCTTTCCTAATTCGATTTGCAGTGCAAAATTGCCATTTGGTCGACTGGAAACAAAACTTTCAGTTTCGGATCTTCAGATTGGCTTTTGACTAGCTCCTACGGGTACTTTTGTAAGAAAAAATCTTTGAATATTTGGACCATTTTCGTAACTACTGACTTCGTTTGACCCGTTTCGATTTTCTTGCTTGTTGAAAATAAAAATAATACAGCTATGTTCCAGACACGATTCGAACCCGTACACAATTAAGACAAGTTTAAACAATTTTCAATTTGTATAACTTTCCCCAATAGATATTACTACTGCCTTTATGCTGTCGAAGTTCATAAGATACTTTGTATATCCTCCATGCCCAAAGTATTTTTATCATTATATTTATATCTATATCGTAATGTTCTTCACGATTATCCGTCATGTTCGAGTTAAAAGACACCCATGCCGGGACTCGAACCTGGGACCTTCGAGTCGTTGGCCTAACGCCTTAGCCCGCACGGCTAGCCGGTCGGCTTATATTACTAGTGTATATTAAACTGTCAATCAATGTGTTTGTGTTCATAAGTAAGTTTACGTCTGTAAGTGCTTTATGTAAAACTTTATGACTTTTTCATGTAAAACAAGGCGTAAACCAATAAAATAATAATAAACGCCCTTTGTTTAAAAGAGTACGTTCATGTAATTCCTTTTTAAAACCTCAAATTTGGGTTCATAATTATCTACCGAATAT